>MOOZ01000152.1:333768-349626 GCA_002930495.1 Cecropterus lyciades
GACCGGAACACAACAGCGCATAACACTATTATTATTAGGCAGAAATAGGTGTGGCGGTGGTGCTTCCGGAGTCGAACCACATAGAGTTCTACCACCTTCAATATGAATGGCCTGAAGTGTTTTTCAGTTTTGTAACTGGAAAAAAGGTTAAAAGAAATATGTCTACAAAATCCTATGAGATATTGCTCTGATATACCATATTTAACACGAAAAGTTATTACGATGACGTATTTCGCTTAGCTGCTTGATATTAATTTTATACGGAACCATAAGCCGATCATAGATGCGTTGCGCTCCTGAGGATTAAGGTCGCGGCCTTATATCTAAGTCAAATGGTATCTACACCCTTCGAGGTGAAAGGTCCCAACCAAAAGGTGCCACATACCTACTTAATAGTTTCAATAAACGCAAGAACTGCTTCATCATTTTAAAATCATACCAACCTGCACCAACTTTTAAAATCATATTTACTTATTAGTATTACTATTTTTTAAATTAAATATATGTACTTAACTTCTTGTATGTCTTTGTCTTTTAAGCAATTAATTCATGTCGTTGGCTCTACGTATACCAACTTTGGTGTCATCACCGCCACGTCTGTAGTGTCAGACCGAAGGTTCGGCCACCTTTGGCTAGAAAAACACCATCGGCAAAACCATCGGTTTCTACAAAGTACCAAGTTAAAACGAATTATAACGAATGCACGACATCACGATGAAAATAGTGAAGCGTAGAGGTAAGCGCTCAATCCAGTGTCGGCTTGTGTGTTTGAAATTCGTATTATTCGAAATATTTTCAGTTTTGACAAGTAACAAAATAATTGTAATCAGCTTTAGAAGTTGTTTATATGCAATCATAAAACTTTATTTACAGACGTTTTTCATATGATTACAATATTGTATTTTTCGAGAATTTGGAACTTAATATCTCTTTGGCCGAAGCTTCGCGTTCGGCTTCGGTCGAAGCTAGTGGTGATAACAGAATAATCTGCTTCGGCTTCTGCCTTATAACGGCTGCTATGTTTTGGTTTTAAGGGTGCGGCAAGAGATACACTCACACGAATCATTCCAACTTAGCCTGATGTTAAATTTATATTTAAGGAAGGATTTTTTTATAGAGATATAATTTTTATAATATGAAAGTAGCAAACGAGCATTTTTTTTTGTTTTAAACATAAACGCTTTCTACGCTCATAGACCCACAGTAGGATTTTCTCCTGTGTCGTGGGTTCCATAGACACACAAAGACGAATACACAAACACGCAGACCCAGAACAGAAATCTAAATTCATCGTTGAGATGTCTGCCTGGCCGGGGATCGAACCCGGGACCCACTGCGTGTCAGACCGGTATGGTGACCTCTCCGCCACGCGGGTCGCCAAATAATGCATGCATGCGTCAATAACGAGCATGCTGTGCAAATAATGATAAGTAGTCACCGCCACCAATCGACATCTGTAAGCAACTTTACATAGAACAGGAGTTTTTTTTTTAATTCAATCACAGATGCGTTGCTATTTCCAAGGACTAAGATAGTCGACTTGTAGGAAATGGAACCCTTTCACAGAAAAGTAAGATCTGCTTCACATTCGAAATAAATATGACAACGTTACTTCTAAGGTTGAAACATATTCATTTTATCTGGCAAACTATAAACTATTTTCGACAATAGAGATGATTTAATTTGATTTGCATACGAAAATTCCCTCAACTTAAGAATATAACTTTATAACTATTTCTTGAATAACCAGAGCCCAGTAGACAACTTGTTTGCGCAGATCTCAACGGGGGAACGGCAAATTAATCTCGGAACGGACGTCAGCTATAAAAGTTATTATTCGGATGTTTTAGGCCGGCTGCACACAGCCTGTATTAAGGAGAGAGTATACCCGCTTTATGAATAACTGTGTCGACTTTATCGCTTGAATATTTTATAGTCTAGTGGTTAAAACTCGGCATCGTAATCGTGAGGTCTATTGTTGGAAATTTATTGTCATTTGATATAACCCGAGGCTATGAAGTATTCGCATGTACAGTCAATCGCTCTGTACTGCAAGCGACAGCATTGCATTAAAATAAATTATTGTTGATAGAATATATATATATATATATATATATATACATAGGTTTAGAACATACACAGTACATAGTTCTGAAGTCGGCGCTCATATTCTCATAAGGCACATTCAACATATTTCGCTAGATCACCACGATGAAACAACAACTACGAGTATATGAGCGCCTATTTCTGGACTATGTACTGTACTAAACCAACTTATATAATATTTAAATTATTTTTTACTTGTTTTGGGGATAGAAGTCGGTTTTATTTTTTGATGAAAATATTTTTTTGAAGTCAGTTAATAATAGTTCTTGAAGGTGTGTGAAATCTAATTGTCACTTCGGCAATCTGCAATCCTGACTAACGCCTTAATCCTCATTATGAGACGAGAGCCGTGCGACCAATGGAATAATAATGATTGATGAGTCTGCATAATACTTAGTAGTAGCCCAGAGGCCAGGAACCACACGCTTGGGGCTGGAAGTACCAACGAATTTCAGCAAATTTCTCTACAATTTGAGTGAAAACTCGTGGCCTTATAAGATCAGACTTATTTGTCTTATACGCTCAATTGATTGGTACGATTGATGATTTTGGTATAAAGTAAGCGTTGTTATGTTTTGGACTAAAGGCTTGTGTATTGTTAAGGGGGTACACTAATATAAGGCGTTCTAATTTAGTCCTCAGGGGCAGCAATGTATGACCAATCTCAGGTAAGACTTATCTTAGGGAATGTTTCTAAACCACGTGATCTATTTTTGATAAGTTTTAATTCCCCTCCCTCCCCCTGGTGATCATACGAAGTATATTAGTAGACTCCCTTCTAGTTTTCACGTAGTAATTCGTAAATACGGTTTTCAATCATTTTTTGTTAAAAATGCTTTGAGATATTGACTTTGTGACGAAAACCTAAACCCCACCTCCCTCCCTCCCTGACCAAGCGTGATATTTTGGGGTATTCAAAAACCCCTCCCCCTAAAATGGTTCCATGGTTTGGGTACATTTCCTCATCTGGAATCTATTACAGTGACCACTTACCATCCAGTGGACTGCTCGTATGCTACTTCAATCTTATGAAAAAAAGATATAGAGTTAAAAAGATTGCTATCTATCGTGTTTCACGAAGCGATTATTCAGATGCCAAGCCATAAACGCTGTGACGTCATGGTACTTCAAGCCACCCCATATTTGCACTTCACAATAGTGAATGCATAATAAAGAATATGCTAATACTACTACACTATACATAAAAGCTTATGCATTTCTTTTAATTTATTTTTTTATGTAACACTAGCTGAGCCCCACGGTTTTACCCGCGTTTAAAAAATGTAACTTGACATAGTAACATATAATTATATAGTATGTAGAGCGCGCGCAGTTTATTAGATTTTAATTTTTTGTGCGGAACCCTAATTACATTTTCTAAAATAAAAGTAGCCTAAGTTACTCCATCCAACATCAGCTATCCAACAGTGAAAGTCCTGTCAAAATTGGTTCAGTGGTTTCAGAGATTACCCAGAATAAACAGACAGACAGACAAAAATTTTAGTCATTGATTTTTTGTTATCAGTATCGTATATACTTTCATTTATGCATTTGGTAAAAAGCTGTTTTTATATTACAAACAGACACTTCAATTTTATTTATATGTATACACTGAAGTAGCAAACGAGTTTGCAAACCACCTAATGGTAAGTGGCCAATGTCGTTCATGGACAGATTTAAGCAATTTGATATAGAACAGAGTTTCTATCTGAAGTCTAGCACAGATGCATTGTTAGTTTCGAGGGCTAAGATAATCGCCTCTGAAAGTAAGACGTTACGACTTATTTTACTTATTAAGTTCAAGAGGCAAGTTTGATGAACTCTTATCGCTTGGAAGCATGGAAGGTGTCTAGTGTGGGCGTTGCGTTGACAGACTGGCACCTTTTCTTATTAATATCCCTTCACGGGCAGCTGATGTCGTAGCGACAGATGCTGAGTCCAGTGTCAGAAGTATGGAAATCTAATTAAAGATTATATATTTCTAGCATTTGGCGTTGAAACCATGGGACCGTGGGGATAAAATGTTTTATAAGCATCTGTCCAAACGTATAAAGTTATAACTACTACTTTACATTTAATTGAAATCACATTCTTTTGAACATCAATCACCAATTATTTTGAAGATAGTACTATTTGTGGCTTGACTCTAGAGGTTTCCCCGTCATACCTATTACTGCTTAACAATAGCGGCTGTATTCAGATGTGAAAGTATAGTAAGGGAGATATACTTATCCGTTGCGTTCCTACGTAGTCTTCAGGGGTAGCAAATTATCTGTGACTTTAGGTAAGATTTTGGACTTATCTGGGGTTGATTACAACTGTCCGTGTTCCACTCAAGAGTTCCGATACCTGTAGTCCTTCAATAAAAGATCCTTCCATCTTTGTCATCATTTAATTAAAATCTTCGATGTACATAGTGCTCTTGCTTGTCAAACCTACTCATTAAAGTCTTGAATAGTATCCCTATTCTTCTCTCTTCTTCTTCCTCTTCTTCTCTCTTCACGTGGATTAAAGATGATTAAGCAAAACAATTCAGGAGTTGGGTAGCAGTATCTTCCTTTGTAACATCTATACCCACTGCGGCCAACACGGGTCAGGCGCGTTGACTATTGGCAAAACCACCCATTAGAGGAGACCTAGCAGTCCAGCATGGACTTCAAACGGCTGATGGATAGATCAAAGTATGCCAATACTACGTTTAACTTTGACCTTCATTTTCGTCGAAACTTTGTAAGAAACACAACCAGTACTGGCTCCGAAAGCTTGAAAACAATTCGAGAATCGATCTCAAAGCTCGTTTCGTTGAAAACATCGTTAAACTTTTTATGGCGAAGAATGATGCGGGATTTTTATAAAGATTTCTTTTGATCTTTGTCCCTGTTGGCTTATAAAGAGGTAGACACAATTCAATACCTTTATTTGTTCGTCTACTATTGATATCTATATGGCCAACAAAAATATTTAATAATCAATAAAGATAAGTGGCATTTTTTCAATTATGATTGTGTGAGTTTAAAGAGTAAAACTTTAAATAACAGTAAGGAACACGTATTTATCTGACGCGTTTATCTCGAACTTAGTCCTCAGAGGTAGCAACGCATCTGTGACCAACTTGAGGTAAGATTCTCCTGCTTATTAGGGCTCAAGATCCTCGAAAGATATTATATGGAAGTAGCAAACGAGCATGCCGTCTATCTGATGGTAAGTGGCCACTGCTGTTCATTGTCATCTATAAAACCAACCTCAGATCAGTCCAGTCTTTTTAGCAGTTAGCCACAGATGCGTTGCCACCTCTGAGGGCAAATTTGGAACGCCTCAGATACGTATACCATACTACACTTTTCAGACCAGAACACGGCAGTATATGTTATAAGGCAGTATATGTTATACAACATGTTATAAGACAGAAATAGGTGTAGATAATATTATACATTTCATAGATTTCTAAAGACAT
Organism: Cecropterus lyciades; assembly: GCA_002930495.1. Taxonomy (NCBI): domain Eukaryota; kingdom Metazoa; phylum Arthropoda; class Insecta; order Lepidoptera; family Hesperiidae; genus Cecropterus; species Cecropterus lyciades. The sequence goes on from MOOZ01000152.1 coordinate 339,329, forward strand.
GTCCATAGCAGTTGAACAGAACGACGCACGAACAAATAATACAAGGCAATAACGAGCTTAATTAAAATGTCCTGTCCATGGACAGACATTTGTTGTGTAACTGTTTGTCTCGAACAAACGGTTCGATTGGGTTTTTCCATGCAATTTGAAAAGCGTTTATCATACGGGTAAAATAAAAAGAAAATCTTCCGAGTGTGATCGAACTTTCACACAGAGGATTCCCTAGCTCCTACCTCTGTGAGATATTTGTTTTTTGCCTTTTCTTATATAGAAGTAGCAAAGATGTACAGCGCTTTTGATTGTTAATGGCCAGTAGACATCTGAGTAGTGTTAATTTTTTTGATCTTGTGGGGGAAACCTAAAAAAGGTACCCATCCTCGTTATGTCGGATTCCTTCGAGCGGAGTTACCGCGAGTCATCACCCAGATGACTGAGTTGTGCATCGTTGTTGGCTGGGCCCACCGCACCGTCTGGTTTTTAAGATGGTATGCGACCACACGCACACCGTTTTTCCCGGGATCATTTGGCTGGACGGTTCAAGCTGAGCTCTTGCTACTCGCAACCCCGGAAGCCGCTTTTAGTCGCGTCTTACGGTAGGCAGCTGATACCATAGCCCTATTCCGATTCCGGAACTAAAGGCAGGGAGTAGAATCTTACCTGGAGTTGACTAAGGACTAACTTGCAACGCCTCGGAGAGTAGGTCACCCTTACCACACCATTCAATTCAGAACATAGCAGCGCATAACACTGTTGTTATTAGACAGAAATAGGGGTGGTGGTGGTTCTGGAGTCGAACTACAAAAAATTCTACCACCTTGATTTATTAGCGTTATTATTAACATGTGGGATAACAGTTTAAAAATTTTTTTTAGTTTTATGGCAACCTTAGGAATAGACGTTTTGTCAAAATTACATGTGCTTGCCTATAACCTAGTACGTGACATTTTCATTCTTAAATAGAAATAACTTTATTTTGTAGGTCTACGGGGACAGTTACAATAAGTTACAATATTTGTTCTTACACTACCACTGAATCGAAACACGTCTTTCATCTGAGGGCAGATGCCAAGTAGTGAGACAGTTGATGATGATATTCATTATTATTCCGAGACCAGATTATCTTAACTTAAGCTTATTACAACTTAGACGTCTATTGTCCGACTGCGTCAGAAAAAGGATAATGTTTTTCGAACATATGTATGTATGTTTGCCCTAACGGCTTGACGGTTTATGACGTATCACATATCACTAGAATCGTCTCAGTTTAAATAGTGACATAGGCCAATTATTTTTTAAATGGTCTTTTAAGCTGTCGGGTTTTTGGTTTTAATATTTTAAAAAATGTTACTTGTTTTTAATCCGAAAACATATTTCCTTTAATTTCTTGTGGCAAAGACAATGTTAGATGTTTATTTTATTCGTGACTCACGGACAACTGAATCCGTCTCTTGTGCCTCATGTTCCACGTGGGAATATGGTGAGCCTAACCAAATAAATACCTTACATTTTATAACGTCAGCTCAGTCCTCATTACCCTTTGTGTCCTGAACAATATCTTTGAGTTCCTTTCTACCCTTTCAGCGACGTTGCTCTAGGGAAATTTGTGGGAAATCTAATTTTGGCGTAATACGACGATAATTTGTACATTTGAACGTCGGGGACCAAAATACACAAAGTTAATGGATTTTGTATACATAAATATATTTGTTTAATCTTGCTTTTGTCATAAATGTAAAAGTTTGTGAGGATGTGTGTTTGTTACTCACGCAAAACCTTTTGGTCGGCATTCGCTGAAATTTGGCACACAGATAGTTTATGACCGTCATTAACACATAGGTTACTCATAACCCTGGTAAACATGTCCGAAGCGGGTAGAGTCGCGGGAAAGAACTTCTCTTACATATACTCTTCAGTATGTCGCATACCGTCGTAAATATCAGACAGTGAGGTAGACTTTCAACATCTCGGTGGAGCTCGACAAGGGCAATGCATTCAGAGGACTCCGGTTGCGTTTCTCTGAAGATTCTTCAGTCTTCTTGTAGCGTCGAGGACGATCACCCCGGGGGATTCAGTGGGTAATAGTGTACATAACCCGGCGTCGCTCCCACGGTGACGGGTACCTTTTGAGAATTTCTCCGTCGAAAAAAAGGTATAGTGACTAAGTATCACCGCCCGTTCAGTCTATCATATAGCTAGATTTAAGCAAAAAGAAAGATCGGTCGTAATACGGGATATCGCTAATAAAAATCGATCGCTTTTCACTTCAGAGGGCACGTTACAAAAAACCATCGTCATAATCGTTGGTAGGTTATGCTGATTTTATTAAAAAAAAAGCACGCTTTCTACACTCATAGCCCCACACTAGGATTTTCTCCTGTATCGTGGATACCATGGACACACAAAGACGAATACATAAACACCCAAACCCAGAACAGAAACCTAAACTCATTATACAAATTTTTGACTGGCCGGGGATCGAACCCGGGACCCACTGCGTGTCAGACCGGTATGGTGACCGCTCCGCCACGCGGGTCGTCAAATTTTATATTGTATGTTTGTAGAAAGTGTTATGTGGGTTTGAAAGAACGAAAATTGGTTACAGATATTGTTTTATTTGCACGAATAAAAGCACTTTCAAAATTTATTAAATTCAAGTTTAAGATACAGTTTTATCCTTATTATATTACTTTAGAATTTAAGATGCTACAACTACACAGTGGTTAATGACCGGTTAATTTTTGTAACTTGAAAATTATTCATTAAACAGATAAAAATAAAAACAAGTTCAATTTTTACCTTGATCTCCTGTAAAATTAGAGTTTTTAAAGTTGCATTATTATTCTATTCAACAGTAATATGTTGTTAGTGATTGTTGTGTTACCGCTAAGGACTAAGTTATAATCTCTTGTAAGAGTCTCTCATTTCCCACACCTTTCAAACAGACAAACAGTACCAACACTACTGTTATTAAGTAGAGATAGGTGTAACCGCAATGCTTCCGAAGTAGAACCAAGAAGTTCTACAGCCTTTAATAGGTTTCAAACTTGTAAGTGGTTTAACTAGAAGCACAATTCAATTTTCGCTGAATAAATTGTTTGGGGTATACCTTTGCTGGGTGTTATAACTTCATAAAAAATCTCTTATGAATAGAAAATGTAAAAAGGTGTATTATCCATTCAATCGTTACCAGATTATCCCATTGTTGGGACTGGGATTTCTTCTTTAAGCAGAGGTAATGGCTTAGTTTACTTCAGTTTAGTTTAGAGTACTTGTCTAATGCTTATTCGTAGAACATGCCTTATTTATAATACGGAAGTAGCAAACGAGCATGCAGTCCACCTGATGGCACTGCCGTTCATGGAGATCTAAAATCAGTCCAAGATAAGACCAGTCTTACCTGTACGTGTCTGCTTACCTGAGGTTACCCGCAGATTTACCAGGGCTGCTGGAAGAAATTTCATTTTGAAATAAGTAGTCCTTTGTACTATGTATTTTTATAATGTGTGATCACTGTAATGTTACCGTGTACAAAAACTTATAAATAAATATAATAAAATAAATTAATCGCTACCCTTGAGGACTAAGTTGGAACGCCTCAGATAAATATATTTATCATAACAATTGCATATTACTTATTATGTAGACTACGTGTGCCCCGTGGTTTTACTCACGTTTAAAAATGTAACGTAACTAGTGACAGAGAAAGTAGATTTGAATGAAATAAACATTAAATATTACAATACATGGAGAACATTACAAATATTTATATTCAATCCTTTAAACTAAATTCAGTATTCTAAAAATACATAGAATAGAGGAAAATATGCAGTGAACAGTGAATATGCAGTGAAACGTGAAGCACTGTAAGGATTTTGTTTGGCCGAGAAATTGAATTCAGGTCTTTCTAACAACAGATCAGTGTAGAATGGTACAGGGATAAAGAATCATGACCTGTTCACATATATCATAGAGATTTTTACAACTAGAAAAAAATTAAAAAAAGATTCTGCAAAAATCCGACGAGATATTGCGCTGATATTCTATATACAAAAGTTATCGCGATGACCTATTTCGCTCAGTTGTTTGATATTAGTTTTATACGGTACTTTTTACGGACATTTACTGCTCCTGTGTAGTCATTCAAACATTACAAGATATTCACGTCAGAATGAACATTTATTTAGCAATAGCTTTTTTATAATAACAATTCCCTAAATATCCAGGTGGTAGAACCAGCGTAGTTCGATCGAGGAGGTACCACACCTATTTCTACCGTGAAGCATTTCTTGCGTTTCGGTGGTAGGGTGTGGTTGCCGGCTCACCTATATATGCGGCGACCATCCTAGTCGTCGGGAATAGCAACGCATCTGTCCACTTCAGCCAGAACCCCTACGAAGTTGCTTACAGACGTAGGTACATGCAGTAACCATATGCCATCAGGTGTGCTGCACGCTCGTTTGCTACTTCAAGCTGAAACGCTATAAAACTATTTTACGCTAGAAATAGGTGTGGTGAAATAGGAAATTCACAAAAACCTCTATTTGGGTAGGCCGATATCCAGCATTGGACCGTAAAACGCTGATAGACAGAAAGAGAATTATTTTTATGAGAATTATTATTTGTAACCATGGACTTTGTCCGTAATAAAGCTCAAAATAATAAAGTTATTCCATAAAGTGTTTGCAAATGGCGTCCCGAAGCGTCGTCGCAATAAAATGCGCGATTGAAGCCTGTCTTTGCACAGCAGTAAACTTTATTTCTCTCTATGATTGTCGAGCAAATATCCGTAGAATTGTATAAAATATATTGCCCATACATTTAATGGAATGAAAGTCTCGCAAGAGTTTACAGTGCAAATATTTGCATAAAACATGTAACGTTAAAAATATTAAGAGAAATGCCTGACTGCTTAAAATCGATTCTTTGTTTTATAAAGATATATTTGACTTAATACTTTTTATGAGATTTCGACAAAATGGTAACATTTCAATATAGGGTTGGATTTGTCTATTTAATAGCTTTCGTTTGTTACCCATATTGTTATGATAATAAAAATGTCACTCATGGTTGAATGTTGCATAGCCTACGTGAATCGTCCTTTATTTTAGAAAAATGAATTAAGATTCCTCACATAAAAAAAAACTCAAGAAAACGCACGCGCTCTACACTGCCGTCAGTTGCTATCAGTCCTCTTTAAAACATTTTTCTTTTTGGTAAAATTGGCAAAGGTCTTAAATTTCTGTGTGTTACAAGTTATTTTTAATGCGAGTAAAAATACCTATAAATTCTAATAAGTACTCAAATTATAACAAGTAATTTAATAATGAAAGTTTTGGGTTTGAGCATATTGTCACTGGAAAAATCGCAAAATATTTATAAATCTAAATGGAGATTTAATTTATTTTCGGTACCCAGTTAAGAATTAAAAGGAATGAATAATTTTATATTCAATTATTTATTCTAGTTACACAGCAGATGTCGGGTGTCCATGACAGCCCATAAATCAATGTCTGGGCTGTGCTGTCGAATGGACTGTAACAACACCTATAGTTAGAAACGGGGTTAATTGATCTGTTTTTCTCGTGGTCTCCTCTGAAAATATGCGAATTTGTGATTAAAGTCTTGCTCTATAAGTGGAAAAACTTCGTGAACGATTTTCACGAAGTTTGAAGTGGGAAAATTATTTTCGGTGAAAAAATATTTCGAATATTTCAAAGAAATATTTTAGTACCGTTAAGTTAGTGTAAATAAAATAACCCTAGGGCCATGAAACTTTTGTTTGCACAAACGTCAGCGTTGAGCGAATTTTCGCGCATTTTGGTAAGTTAGCAGTAAAATTTCTTGGCCCAATCAGACACATTTGTTTTTAACGCTCATCAGAATTGTAGCGTTAAGCGAATGATGCTTGGAACGAATGTTTCATGGCTTTCGGTTTGGATTTACAAAGCTTGGCTTATCATGGCCATAATAAGTCATATTAAGAAAAGAACGGTTGGTTCAATTGGAAAGTTGTAAATTGATAATGATGTCCTCCCTGGAAGAGTTTATTGTAGTTACATTACTTTTTACAACATAAATAATATCCTCTATTGTATATATGGAAGTTCTCTCGCCGGGGAGCTGATCATGCCTGTAGAGCGATCGTGCTTCGACAGTCCCTTGTGAGTTTAATATGCAGGACAATAAGAAATCTTCGATAGAATGATTCAGAATGTAGTGGCGCCGTCTCTTGATGAGATGCGGGAGGTCGCCGTATATATAATTTTCAATTTAATTGCATACATTATTTATTTGTCAACTTTGTTTTTGTGTAAGAAAATAAATACTATCTCAGCCTTATTTTATAAAAAAACATATTAAGAAATTTTTGCAGAAAAATCAAACTATCGGCTACTAAAACCAACCATGTCAAGTGAGCGTATAAATCAACGCGCGTGCATGTGTGAGTGTTAATGAAACAATGTGCAGTGTTTTCGTGTGGGTGCCGTGCGTCCGTTGCCATGGCAACCGTCAGTGAGGACAAGATGGCGGAGAAGGTTAGCTGATCGGAGAGCCGCGCGCGCAAGCCTCGTAGCAAGCGGCGTGTCAGGCGCATCATGGTAAATGTTTTATGGGTATTTTATATGGTATAACTTTTTTTTTATATTTAACCCTAACTATAAGGCAGACTGGTTACCTGATGGAAAGTAGTCACCGTCGCCTAAGGACACTTGCTACAACAGAGGGGTCGCCGATGCGTCGCTGGCTTTAAAGGATAGCTATTTTCGCACCTTTTTTGAAGAGCTCTAATTTTATTTATGTTTGTATGTAACCATAAGGTAGACGGCCTACCTGATGGAAAGTAGTCACCGTCGTCTATGAACACTTGCAACACCTGTGGAGTCGCCAATGCATTGTTGGTTTTGAAGGAGAGCTCTTTTCGCACCTTTTTTGAAGAGCCCCATGTCGTAACGCCACGGGGTATATCTCAGAAGGAAAATTATTCCACATCTTGTACACCCGTGGCAAAAACGAGCGTGCACACCAAACCGTGGAGGACGGCTACGACTCCAGTTGGTGTGGATGGAACTTCATCCTATATAATATATAAAAATGACTATAAATAAATTTTATCAAACTTTTTATGATTTTTGAAATATAATATAAGGTAAGATACGCGGTGCCATTGTTCATTAAAAATAATTTTGTTTGTCCCCGCATTACATATATTGCAAAGTTTGCGTCAAAATAGTAATATACCTACTGTCAAAAAAATCATTCATTCCTTTTACAGTTTTTTTACCCGACTGTATGTAGACGAGGATAATGTTTTAGAGCGTATGTACGGCTATTGTAAAGGCACGATCTACAGCTCAAACGGCCTGACAGATCGTAATATACAAAGAAACCATTACGTACTAATTTGAGATACGATCATACGATCGAAAAACAACTCCTTCAGACAAAGTCGGACAAAAAGATTAACTATAAAAGGAATAAATGATTAAGTAAACTGATTAAAATTTGTATAATGAAATAAATCACTAATTAAAACAATGAAACAATTATTTATTGTATAATTGAATTAATTTGTCAATGAAAGTAAATTCAAATATATCTTGTATCTCCAGCAGGTGTTCGGCGAGTGGGCGCAGGTGGAAGTGGTGGAGTTGGTGAACGATGGGTCTGGACTCGCGTTCGGGATTGTGGGCGGCCGCTCCTCCGGCGTCGTCGTCAAGAGTGTGCTGCCTGGCGGCGTCGCTGACAGGGTGAGTGGATTCAACCCATTACTGTATTTGCTGGAAACGAGGCTCCTCTGAGAATGAGAGGGTTTAAAAGACCACTGGGCTGGCCAAGTGCGAATTAGTAGTATTTTGGCCGTTTGTCCGTCTATCTGTCACCAGCCAATATCTCATGAACCGTGATTGCATAACAGTTGAAATTTTCACAGATGATGTATTTCTGTTGCCACTATAGCAACAAATACCACAAACAGAATAAAATAAATATTTAAAAGGGGCTGCCATACAACAAACGTGATTTTTTTGCCGTTTTTTATAGATAATGGTGCGGAACACTTCGTGCGAGTCCGACTCGCACGTGACTTTCTTTCGCTTTCTTTCTTTTTTTTTTCGCACTCTTTTCAAAGACTCTTATGCGTGGAGTTTCCTTCACGATATTTTCCTTCACCTTTAGAGAAAAAGGTTATTCATTTCATGTATATTGGAAATTAAAGCTGAAAACGAAAAGTAAACGTGTAATATAAATTTGTATAGACGAAAACATAAACAATTATTCTTTTAGAGAACGTGATAAAGTCGTACTAAGGGCATAGTTTGTATCTATCCGAAGGCGGAGATCGGTACAAATATCAAAATATCGGAAGCTTATCATGTCAAGATATGTAATCCGTTTCGTATAGAGCAAATATAGGCTTATGTAAACCACATTGTTTGCATAAGCTTATTATGTGATGGTTGGTGATTCGAAATAATATTTGCAATGTTCGGGACTTTAGTTTATTCTGTGTGAATATATGGCGTTCACTATGTTTGTGATTATATTACACTCACAGCCAATCAATAGCCTATAATGTAGACGCTACGGACACATACATATAATTTATTTTAACAAAAAATAGAAACCGACTTCTATACCACAAAAATAAATTAAATATATGTTGGTTTCTTACATACACAGTACATAGTCTCGACGTCGGCGTTCAACATATTTTGTTAGATTACAACGACGAACTTATGTCCTACAAGTATATGAGCGCCGACTTCTGAACTATGTAACTACTGTCTCACGTCTCAAGGTGGTAGAACTCTTTGTGGTTCGACTCCGAAAGCAACACCACCACACCTATTTCTGGCTAATAACAACAGTGTTACGCGCTGCTGTGTTCTGGTCTGAAGGGTGTGGTAAGGGAGACATACTTTTCCGAGGCATCCTATCTTAGAGATGATCTTACCTTTGAGGGAGTAGCAACGCATCTGTGGCTAACCTTAGGTGAGACTAGTCTTACCTAGGGTTGCTTACAGATGTCCATGGGCGGCAGCAGCCACTTACCATCAGGTGGGCTGCAGACTCGTTTGCTACTTCCATACTATAAAAAAATATATTAAATTATTTTTTTGATTTTTTGTAGTATAGAAGATTGATGATACACTTATATTTGTCATCATATAATATCACTAATTTTGCTTCGTAAATATAAATGCATTTCAAGGTAAGGTCAAAATTTTCATCTTATTTCTCTGCATAACAATCTTACTGCATATACGTAAGCACCAAATGACCAACTTCTATAGTCTAGATTTGAAGTACCCCTGCATCATCAGGGTTGAAGAGTTGAAGGTCCTATTAGACGTGTTACTTGTAAGTACATATTTTACAATTTTCAGTATAGATACCTAACAATATCTAAGCATGATTCGCCTAGATAGACAGAAATGTAATAACATGACATACTCGTAATATCAGCCTCTATAACACCCTGAATATGCCCGAGCTTTGCAAGTTTCATACGATATTACTTGAGCTAAATACTATCCAAGTAGGTAGAACGTGGATATTGCCTTACTTCCAGATTACTTAGTAGGAACTAAAGAAAATTAGTTATAAATGTTGACTTGACTTGACGATCCGCGTGGCTGAGCGGTCACCATACCGGTCTGACACGCAGTGGGTTCGATCCCCGGCCAGACAGACATCTGAATGATGAGTATAGATTTCTGTTCTGGGTCTGGGTGTTTGTGTATTCGTCTTTGTGTGTCCATGGCACCCACGACACGGGAGAAAATCCTACTGTGGGGCTATGAGTGTAGCAAACGTTTAAATGTATTTATTTCGTACTAATAAAGGAATATTGACTCTTACGTTGAGGGTTTTGGATGCGAAACACAGTATGACCGAGCCGAAAATGTTACCCAGATCTGACCGACGCATCTCTTAATAAACTAGAGCGCCTACTTAATAATTCCATCCGTTATATATTTTGTCGTCGTAAATATGATCATATGTTAGTTTCGTAGGCAGCTTAAAGGGATTACTTTTCGCCAGAGGCGCCAATCTAGGATTCTCTTTCTGATTAACTCTATATTGAATGATGCCAATACTTATGCTTATCTGAAGCTTATTCTTGCCGTTATAACAAAAAATACTAAAGACGAATAAACTAAACATATAAGAGGGGCTCCCATACAACAAATGTTTTTTTTTTATATATTATATAGTTATGCAAAACCCTTCATGCGCTAGTCCGACTTGCACTTGGCCGATTTTTTCATTTCTCGTTCATTGTATAGGCGGTACTA
>MOOZ01000152.1:393269-404296 GCA_002930495.1 Cecropterus lyciades
CCGCCTCGTGTCCGTCAACGGGCGGGACGTGGCGCGCAGCCCGCTGGCCGCCGCCGTCGCCGCTATCAAGACCGCGCCTAAAGGTTTTTTTTTTTATTCTTTTTAAATTAAACGCTTTTTACACTCATAGCCCCACAGTAGGATTTTCTCCTGTGTCGTGGGTGCCATGGACACACAAAGACGAATACACAAACACCCAGACCCAGAACAGAAATCTAAACTCATCATTCAGATGTCTGTTTAGCCGGGGATCGATCCCGGGACCCATTGCGTATCAGACCGGTATGGTGACTTCTCCGCCACGCGGGTCGTCAACATTCCCTTGACCGGAGCCGGGCAGCTCGGTGATAGTGGTGCGGCTTAAAGGCTCGTTACACGCTCTTGGAACAGGTGGGTCACCGATCTGGTGCTGACCAAACTGTAGCCACTCTCTGGAGCGGTGATGTCATAACCGCACCCAAAGGTTGGTAACACATCCTTGAAATTAAGAAATCATTCATTTAATGGCATCATAACCGCGTCCAAAGGTCTGTAACATACTTGAAATTAAAAAAATATCACTTTAGTGCTATCATAACTGCACCTAAAGATCCGTAACACACTTTTGGAATTAGTGGATCACAAATCTAGTACTATCAAAATTGTGCCCCAAGGTCGAATCTAAGAAATCATAACAACTTAACACACTCTTAAAACCAAAAGATCAACTCTCTTCAAAACGGGAATCACTGATCTGATGCTATCAAAATTGTGATCATCTTGGTATCGATGTACGCTCACCGCTACCGTCGTCACTATCAAAGCCGCGCCTAAAGGTTGGGTAAGACACTTTTGGACAAGCATCAGTGATCTTGTACTTTCGAAATCGCCCCAAAGGTCGGGCTTGTAGATCTCACCTGGAACTATCGAAACTGCGCCAAAAGTTCATTTCACGGTAGTTCTCGATGACAGTCGTTCACCGATTTGGTGATGCTAAAGGTCGATAACAGTCTCTTAGACAAGCAGATCACACATCTGGTGCTGGATGCAATTCCTCTAAAACTAGCAGTTCACAGATCCGATAATATCATACCCGCGCCTAAAGGTCGGTAACACAGAATCTATTTTTAAATTGGTTTAAATCTAAATCTAAGTTATATAATATGCGATTTGCTAACCGATTTTAATTGAAATCCGACAATAGATCGACGACCGTCTTAGTTGAGGCATAAATCCTAAGAATAAGTAGTAAAGTAAGTAAACAAGACAAAGTATAAACCCATTGTTTATTAACAAGATGGTTAAAAAAAAGTATTCTAAAGAAAAAAGACAACCCGCTGAGTTTCTTGCCGGATCTTTTCAGTTGAGGTCATTTTCCGATCCGGTGGTAGTGTAAGAAAAAATATTGTAAATGACAATTTGTAAGTGCCCCCGTACGCCTATGCAAAATAAAGACATTTAATTTAATTTCATTTCATTTCAAAGTGAGTAAGTAAGCCTAAGTAAATCCAGAAAAGTAAAAGCCAGGGGAAGAGTAATGGCAACGTCTCTGTGATCAGGTAGAAACCCGTTCTACCCGTCTATGGGCTTGATTAGGGAAATCTAATGGTCATTTTTTATCGGGCGGACTGAATGCATATTTACTACTTTTGCAGTATAAAAAAACTACTTCTGCGCTTCTTTTCAGCCCCATCTCGATGTTGTTCTTTTTCTAGGTCTATGTCTTTTATTTTTCATGCCACCCACACGTGAACAAATATTACTTTTGTTCTTATGTAACATAACAGTCTTATCAGAGACATACCTAGCATCAAATATAATGAAGACAATAATATTTGACCAAAGATTGCGATGGCAAAGAGCAAGAAAAATGTAGATATGTATGAAGCATGCATGCGCAATATATGCATGTATAATTACCATGGGCGTATATGACTGGAGAGGGGGAAGGGTGTGCACCTCCTCCCTTGTATAGTTGAGAAAAAAAATAAAATAATGAACTGTATTTTTCCGGACCCTCCCTATAGGTGAAAAAAAATTTCAGAGCCCATCTTTTTTTCTCCCCGACTGTCCACTATTGGACTCTTCTCTATGTTCTCTAGCACAACTATAGCTGAGATAATTATAATAGGTATAAATGCATAAAACATAACATCATAAAGTAGCGATTGCCATCAGAAAGCAAATCTTTCGGCCATTCAATAGGGCATACGAGAAGCCACGAGATTCGAAACTTACGTGCATCCGTGCGTAAGGCTCATGTGCGTATAAAAAAATTCATTCGCTTACACGGTAAAGTCGTACCTGGTGAGTACTGGTGAGCTACAAACGTAAGAGTTAAAAAAATGTCCAATTCGCACTTAACCAGTGTGGTGGACTATCGTCTAAGGCTCCTCTCACCCTAAGACGAGACACTTGCCAAGCAGTTAGACAGTAATGGGTCAATGATAATTATTTAAGACATTACCTATATGAAAAAAGAAAAACGCCTAGATTCAGAACAAAAAATTTAAATTCACTACTCCGATATCTTAGTCATGGAGACTGAAGCTTGAAGCTCTTTGGATGGCAGGCCCATAATGAGTTATGACTATGCCATTTCTACTAGAGACGGTCTCTGTGATCATAACAAATAAAAGAAACAAGTTGATAACAGCCAGTGTTAATGTTTTCAGTAACGTTGTAATGTCGGGTCAAACATTACATTTGTATGTGTGGTTTATCGTTCTCGTTTAAGGTAATTCTTGGGAATTTTTAATAAAATCCCTAAATAGTAATGCGTTGCCTATATTAATAACTGGAGTTGAAACACTCATTGTAAGTACTGTGGGTAAGAAAGGTATCATTAAGATATTTTTTTTATTATTTATTAACTAGAAGCAAACGAGAATGCAGTCCACCTGATGGTAAGTGACCACTATCGCCTATGGACATCTGTAATGAACCCCATATAAGTGTGTGTTGTCCACTGATGCCTTGCTATCCCTGAGGATTAATTTGTAACGCTTCTAATAAGTATGTCTCTCTTATCCCTTCAAACTAGAATACAGGGCTTAACACTACTGTTTGACGTGGATATAAGTGAGACGGTGGTGCCTCCAGAATATAAAGATAAAGGGTTCTGCTACCTTCCAATCATTGTTATTTTTTTTTAATATGTTACGTGCTTGTCAACGGTTTCTCCCCGCCACCGCAGTTTCGTGACCACGATCCATGTAACTGGGTGGAAATATCGGCAAAAATAAATTCAAAACCGCATATCGTGAGTACCCGTAAGATATTAACATGTATCAATTCCGTGATAATAATAGTCTAAAATCATACATTATGTTATTATTAAGTTAATATACAATTATTTAGGAAGATTGAACCATACCCCCTAATTTTGGGTGACAGTAATGGGTGAACCATGATTATACTTTACTGAAGTGCATTGGTTGGTTTGATTCTCGTGTAGACAGATCTGAATGATGTATGTATGATTGATGTAAGTATGTTATTGTTTATCTGTGAGTTAGATTCTGAGTCTAGGTATTTGCGTGTCGTCTTCGCTTGAGTCCGTGGCACCTACGACACAGGAGAAAATCCTATTGTAGTTATGATTGTAGTAAGCGTTCGTGTAATGCTAAGTACTAATCATTTGTTTACATTTTGGAAAGTCACATTAAAATTGGTTTACTCAAGATTTACACGGATAAACACATTAAATATTGAGAAAGTGTAATTATTTCTAAAACACGTACCTAAAAACATATTTTCTTTATGTGTATTTATGTATAAATTTCATTTTTGTTAAAAGGAATCGTCACAATAGGCGTGGCGAAGCCTCTACCCTGTAGTACTGTCGTTGGCGGAGAGAGGGCGAATGGACACAGTGGACAGGGTAGCCAGGTATGTAAACGTCATTAAAGTGAAATAAACCTTTTCTTGAACTATTTATAGAACCAATTTTTACATAGTTATTGTAGTAATTAGTGTTAAGTGGTTACTGCCGCCCATTGACATCAAATAGACACAGGATAAATCTGCCTAGCATATTTCTGGATTTTCAAAAAGTTTTTTTTCTAAGTGTAGCTTATTTCTTCTACTTAATTATTTATTAATTATTGCTGAACCAGAACATGGCAGAGTAAATATTTTAAGACATCTTTATGTAATCTTGAGTGATTATTTTATCACATTCGAATTTTAAATCACAAATGTTTTTAAAATATTTCTACTTACATTACATTTTAAAATAGGTAATGCAAATAAATAATATGATTACAATTATAAAGAAAAAATTAAATAGTCCTTTATTTAATTTTTTCAGTAACAAAATATGAACCATCCATTTTTTAATAATAAACGTATCTCCGTATTATTTAAAATAATAATAAATGATTCGATTATTAATTTCAACGTCAATTATTTATGCTTTCTGTTATTTAAAAGATTTAATTATTAAAAAAATAATAATAAATATGTTTAAAATAAATTTGTGTTGTGTTAAGTGTTGTGATATTCTGTGAATTGTACACTGAGGGAAAAAGTCTACAGTAAGTTGCATTTATTTTTAAAGCTTTTTATCAACGCTTAGAGCAGTATATGAAACTAACGCATGCTTTTTCCGATACTAATGATCTTCCGATTTGTACAATAAAGGGAATTTGATTTACCGCTCTAAGATTTCGTTTTTAAAAATTGGTTATTAGTTCGCTTTAGATTATGTAGATTTTTCCCTTTAGTGTACAACTTTTTTTGCATGCTTAATTTTAAAAAATCTTACGTGCCTAGTAATAGTTAAAATGTTTTAGTTTAGACACAGGAAAGTAATGACTCGCTATGCAAACGACTTTTTTTATAGTATGGAAGTAGCAAACGAGCATGTAGTCCACCTGATGGTAAGTGGTTACTGTCGCCCATGGATATCTGTAATCAACCCTAGGTAAGATCAAAGTCTCACTTAAGGTTAGCCACAGGTGCGTTGCTACCCCTGAGGACTAAGATGGAATGCCTCGAAAAAGTATGTCTCCCTTATCACACCCTTCAGGCCAGAACACAGCAGCGCATAACACTGCTGTTATTAGGCAGAAATAGGTGTAGCGGTGGTGCTTCCGGAGTCGAACCACAAAGAGTTCTACCACCTTCATTATATAATTAGTTTATTTTTTTTCATAAAGTAAATGAAAGTATAAGTCAAATATGTCACAAGCAGTCTAAGCTATAGTATTACAATTATAACACTAATGTTTAAAAAAATCACGAGTGATACTTATCGCATCGACTAAATTTTATTATAAGTATGTTACTTAGATCAATAGAAAACAGACAGACAGACAAAACATGCGAGTAACTTTTAGCGGCTGGTAAATGTTAAACTTGCTTATAACTTTACAGTGTAAAAAACGTATTTGATCTATTGATTTGTTTCCAATCGTTTTATATGTTATGGTTCAGTAACGTAACGACCCGTCGGTGATTTTGGCATACTTAGTATTTTGTTCCAGAGGCTTTGTCTGTCTTCTCTTTTGTCTTTGGTGTGCTGTATAATTATGTCTCAATAGTTCAAAAGTTGCATCTTACATTTTTCAAAATCTATACTGATGTATTAAAAAAATTGGTGCAACTGCCAATTTCTTTTTTATTCTTCTATCTCGTTCTGTTGTAATTTTAACATAAAAAATATTGTTTTCACTTAAATAAATGGCAGACCAATTGTGATATACAATTTTCAACGTTTAATTATTTTACCATAAACGACTATGAACGACCTTCCGTTTCAAACATTATTTTCTCACTATCTTCTTTCTCATTCTTGGACTTCTTGTAACATGTGACTTTCAACTCTCGGGAGCAGAATAATAAAATTAATACTAAATAAAATTAGTTATAGTGTAATAAATATGTTTAACAAAATTAAAATAATATATCTATTTTGATCTTTAAATTCAAACTATTCTTTACTTTATTACTTATTGTTTCTTCAACAAATTTAAGTGAAAATTTAACCTATTAATAAAAATTGGTTTCCAGAATCTGGAATACTTCACGAAGATCCTACGTCTCATCATGTCTCTTCACCAGGATATCATGGAGTTGCAGCTTCATTGCCACCAGGACATCATGGAGCCACCTCTTGCTTTCAGAGTCCCGAAGTTAAAAGCTGAGATTAGCATGAAATGACATGAAAATATGTTCAAATATACAATTCATTTTGATGGAAGTAAAGAAAGTGGTAGGGCTTATGAGGGCTTTGGAGCTGAACATTTTGTCATTTACAAGGTGGCAGAACCGGTACGGTTTGATCCAGGCGATACCATTATCACACCTATATAAACTGCTGCATGATAAATCGTGAAACAGTACATGTGTTTCGTTAGAAGGGTGTGAATGCCAGCTGACCGAAATACGAGGCGACTATGTCAGTCCCCGGGAGAGGCAACGCATCTGTGTCTGATAGGAAGAACCTCTGTTCTATATAGAATCGGCTACAGATGTCCGTAAGTGGCAGTGACCACTAACAACATATGAACTGCATGCTCGTTTGCTATAATAATCTGCTATAATAAATTGAAATGTCTGTTTGTAATATCAAAAAAAACAGCTTTTAAGCAGCAATTACAAATATTTTTGTCTGTCTGTTTATTCTGGCTAATCTTGTGTTGGATAGCTGATCTCATAAAGCGTAACTTAGGTCACTTCTATTTTTAAAAATGTAGGTAGGGTTCCGGACAAAACATTAAAACCTAAGAAACCGCGCGCGCTCTACGCGCACGCAGCAACCGTCACTGCCGGTAATGTCAGTTGCTATCAGTCCGATCTGAAACAATGCTAAATGTTAAAATTGTATAAGGTCTAAAATTTCGTCTGTATGTAACGCGGATTGTGACCGCGGGAGCTAGTTTTACATATAAACGTGTATATATAAAAGGGTCCGCGATATTATGTTCTAGTGTTTGGGGAGTTTGTTATACGAGGAGTTTCAGTTTATCTCTGAGCAACAATTTTTCAAACATTAATATCGTTAGATATATATGCACCCCATCATTTAATGTATCTGTTATATGTAAAAAATATGATTTGTTGATTTCTAGTCAAATTAGAGCAAATTAATAATCGTGTTAAAATTGAAAATCTTTAATTATTATTTTTTATAAAATGTTCAAAATCAAAATGAAACCCACAGATTGGTATTAAATATACTTTAGTTATAGGTATTTTTTATTTCTTTATTTTATAGTACTGTAATATTTATTTATTGTATCAAATTAAAAATTGTTATATTTAAATATGTTCCACACATTTTCGGATGTAGGCATGTAATGTGTTTTGAAAATATATTATAATTTAGTTATTAAAATAAAATAGAACAATGTAATGTAAATGTGATAAAATATGAATGTCTATTTATGGTTGTGTAGTTGATTATTTAAATGTTGTAGTCAATTTAATATGTGATAGAATGTGTTATTGACATAATTAAGAAATAAAGTAATGTTAAAATAGTTATATAAATTTATCATACCGTGTGGTACACTGAAGAAATGGCGACTAAAGGTTAATTTATATCTACAGAATTTGTATCGAACGTGTCGTGGCAGACAACATAATGTTTTTGGACTTTACTCCTTAAGAATCGATTTTAATATAAGGCGCCTGGTATGAGAAAATATGAGAAGTAAAATCTAGTGATCGAATGATCTCTTTACGTTTTTGGTGCGCAACCTATGATGCGCACCTTTCCCTTTTCCTCTGTCGCATAGATGGCGCTGTTTACAACAATTGAAACTTACTTTATTTTTTTTCATCCGTCGCATAGATGGTGCTGTTTACATCAATTGAAATTTATTTAAATTTCGCTTAATATATAACATGCGCTTAATTTCGAAAACAAAAATTAAGCTTCCTCATCATCATATAAATATATTAAATTAAAGTAGGAGACATTTCTTTAATTTTTCATTCTAAGATGAAACTTATTTTTTTTTTTGTATCACATTGTACATTTTTTTATGTGAAGAAGTTAAAAAAAGTTCCAAGTTTCAACATTGAATTATTTTACATTACTGCGACTGCAAAAGATTTCCCGTTTAATTCACTCAAACTTTTTATTCTCCTCTTTATTTATTGTTAGATGCACCTTTCAACTACGGAAAGCAGATAACACATTGTATAGAAGAATGCTATGTTGTCTGCCACGACACGTGTCTGATACGTTTAAAGTCCATAAATATGAACGGTATTAAAGACTCTTTTACTCTCTACCAGAAAGTCAAATAACAGGAAATGTTATGAAATGGTTAAATGCGAGTGTCACGCATGTGGATCAAAACGGCACGCGGTCACACATATGCGTGATAGGAAAAAGGGCCTAAGATAAAGTATGCGGGAGATTAACAGCATCTTTTGTGTATTCATCTACCACGATCACCAACGAGCATAAAATAAGCGGTCTACACGCATCCCTTTACACGGGAATATCTCTAAGTGATAATATAATCTTATTAATATTATTAATATGAAAGTTTCAGAGGAGTATGTGTGTTTGTTAGTCTTTCACGCAAAAACTAGTGGTTGGATTTCACTGAAATTTGGCTTACAGATAGTTAATAACCTATGTTAATATATAGGGGACATATAGTATATTAACATAGGCCATAATCTGTAACACATGGTATTAGTCATTGCCGAGGTAGACGCGACTAAAGCGGGCGGAGCCACGGGAATAACTTAGTTCTAGATATGCACAGAAATGAAGTATTAAGGGCAGATAAGTAGAATTATATTACCGTGACATTAATAAATTGTAATATAATTCTACGTATAATTATATTTTGATTCAATCTAACATTTTTAAGTGCATTATAGCAGAGGTAGAATAGTTAGAAAAACAGTCTTCAACGCTAGAAAACCGGGCTTAATTAAAGCCTCAAATTGTATAAAAGTGACCTGGATGAAAACAAAGAATACTCATTACCGTGGTAGACGTGACCGTTACGGGCCGAGCCGCGGAAATGAGTTAGTCGTAAATAATTGCAATATCCTTCCAAAAAAAGTTTTTTTTTTATTATATTTTTAATGTATAAAATTTACGGGTAATCTGGAAACATATCATAGAGTTTAAGGAAATTAACGTGTCAATGTACTTAAATGTGCATGATTATGTGACAATTATTAATAAATTTTGATGTTAATGTTATGCCATCCGTCGTTATTAGATTATAATGTATAATATGGCGTTTTTGTATGTCACGGGTACTCACGCCGTGACTACGATCTATGTAAGTTGGTCGAAATATCGGTGAAAACTGTTTTCGCCGTGACCACGATCCATGTATTTGGGTCGACATATCGGCGAAAACTGTTTTCGCCGTGACCACGATGCATATAACTAAATCGAAATATTGGTGAATATTGTTTTCGCCGTGACCACGGTCCATGTAACTGGGTCGAAATATCGGCGAAAACTGTTTTCGCCGTGACCACGATTCATGAAACTATGTCGAAACATCGGCAAAAAGAAATTTAGTAACCGAATATCGTGAGTACCCGTAACATATTAAAATGTTTCAATGCCGCAATAATATAAGTGTAAAATCATAAATTATATGGCGCCCATTGCATTCCACTTCATAACTGTATCGACAACGGTCATGTACCTGAATTTAATGAAACATTATTCTTTGGAATGCTCGTTTGAAAAATACTAGAAATTATTATGGCTGAAAAAGTATGCTTTCGTCTCGATCGAGAGTAGAGCTGCCTTCTTCTCGTCCGAGGAGGGATTTTAAAACAAATTTTGAAAATAAGAAGGTTATTTCCAGTAAGGTAGCACTGCAATAGCTAGCAGAATAAACGTTTCAAAATTCTAACGTTCCATTATTAATTCTATGTGTTCACATTAAATTTATTTTGAGCGAAAAATATATTTAATTGAGCCACTATGACCTTGACAGTATTTCAGCAGATATGATAAGACGACTTGCGTAATATTAGTAGAAAAAAAAACTGCAAATTAAATATAATTTTGTAATTTATGATAAACATGAATATACATATAAAAATTTCATTTATTTATAGTGCATTTATTTACTTAAATGGTTTTCTTTTTTATAATAATAATTAGTTTTTCAATATTATAAAACAATATGTAAATTATTTACTTATAAAATCAATATATATTTACTTATAAAATTCTCATTAAATTAATCTTTCTTTTAAAGTTTGTCGAAAGTCAAGTCAAACCCAACTTATAAATAATACTTTTTCACGAATATATAAATTAAATTAGTTGCTACGTAATTCATTTTAAATTTGTATTCATTTTTAATTTATTTTCCACTCTGTAAATATTTTTTACAAAATTTGTGGCAATTAACTTGACTTTTAATTTGGTGGTTTTATACAAATTAAGAGTATTGAATCCAGTCCAGTGTTCGTCCCAAAAGTAAATTATTGTGTAACTTTTGTAATATGCTCTATATTTGAGAAAATATGCCTAATTTCATTTTAAAATGTAACTTTTGATAGAACAAATTAATGAATTCTTAAAAAAACGTTTTAATTAATAAATAAATACTAAATCAAAATTCATACTATAAATATACATATACATACATATGATGTCAGTTTTTTTAATTAAATATAGTATTTTACTTTTATTCGATTTCAAACTCTCTGACAGATAGATAAAAGTTCTAAGACTTAAAAACAAACTATTATTACTCATTCTCAGTCCACCGAGCATTTTTTTAGGAAAATAGCGCTATTATACATATAACTTTTTGTTATTGTAAACTTTATACCTATCTAAAAAAGATGAAAGTTTACGAAATATTATAATGAATGGAATATATTCGAAGTGAAACTTCTTAGAACCGTTGTGATTGGAGACTTGATTGAACAAAAATGCGTTACGTGCGACGACGTAGGAGCCGACGGCGCTACAACTAGACGGCGCTGTAATTTCTGAATCACGCTAACGGTTTTACTCGGAAATATTATATCTATACTAATATTATAAAGCTGAAGAGTTTGTTTGTTTGTTTGAACGCGCTAATCTCAGG
>MOOZ01000152.1:405062-419906 GCA_002930495.1 Cecropterus lyciades
ATACATTTTATTTAAATATAATGGTATAATACATTTTAATGAAGGTCTAGTGTACGTATAAATTAATTGGCAATGAATTATTTTGATGGCTTTACATGTTGTAATAAATTTATATCAAAATTAAGAGTATGAAAACTAATGAATACGAATGAATAAAAGAAAGAAGAATGAAAATATTTCAATATTATATTAAATATTAGCCGTGGCTTTATATTTGTTGTACAATGTAACATTATTGATGTTGGATGGGGAACGGTGTCAGATGTTGTTTGGAAGCTTTGTTGTGCAATAAATGTTTAAAAATAATCTTTGTTTTTCTTTTAAACATTAAAGTGTATGTACCTTATTTATTATAAAATCTAGATTCGGCAGCGCATATCCTTGTTTTTTATATATCTTCATATCTTCACATATTAGGAAAGTGTTATCAGAACGAATTTAAGAATTTCCAAAATTAGCCTGTACAAATAAGATATATATACGAACAGCTCAAACATTTGATGACTGTTTTTATTTTTCTACTTGATTAGAAAATTAGATTTTTTAATACGAGATGCCATTAAAATGTATTTTTATTAATTCCAAAACTTAGGTTAAGTTTTACAAATGTAACGTTCAACAAAGTTGAAGATATTTTTGTTTACAGGACTGCATCAATTCGCTCGCATCCGATGACCACACCGGTATGGATTCATTCCACGAGTGCTTACAAGAGTACGGTGAAGGTATAGAGGTAGTTCAGATATGTTTAGAGCCTGAAGAATCATCGATAAAAGATGATGAGCTTTCAGCTATAGGAGACTTGAGTTTTGATGAACTTAAAAAGAAAGATAAAGTAGATGAGAGTTTAATCATAGAAGTAAAAGATAAAGAAAAAATAAACGGAATAACAAAGTTAAAGTGTTCGAAATCAGACGAATCTTTAAACGACCCAGATGATGATATGACAATAACTGAAGACGACGTTTTAATAACACCAAGAGAGTTAAATATAAGAAGTCAATCTGCTGATAGAAAAGGAGCAGATGTAGAACGTTGCCTTTCGACACAACAGAGTAAAGATTTGTCGACGTCCGACGAAATGGTTTTCGCAGTTACCCCAACTGGCTTAGAACGAATTAGTTTTGATAAATATTGGAAGGAAAACGACGAAATCAAAGTCGAGAAAGCAAAAAATGACATTATTAGGAAGCAATGTATAAGTCAACCATCAGACGAAATCACATATTACGATGCGACCACAAGAATTTCCGTCCAGGAAGAAAACAATTCCCTTTTATACATCGATCATGATATCGACGGTTACGAAACGTGTCTAGATGACGATTCAACATCCGTGAAGTGTTCAGAAAGAAACGGTCATAAAATTAACGGAGATCGCGAGATCAAAGAGTTAAGTAAACAAGATAAAATCGCTACTAGGAATAAAGACAACGATGTAAGTGCCAAAACTGTTAACGATCAGAACACTGCCAATGCCGTTGACGAGGTGTCGTCTTACGGCCCATACGTCCAGGAACACATAATAAAACAAATGCAATCGTTGAGAATAGAACCGCTTAACGTCAACATTAGTACAAAGAAATACAAAAAACGAAGTCCGACGAAACCGTCCAAAAATGAACGCAGATGCATCGAATATTACAACGATCAAGCGGAGTGTTTAAAGGAAATACGGAAAAAGAAGTTAGAAGAAGAAGAGAAGAGACATAGAGATACGCAGAAGAGAGCTATGGACAATAATTTAAAGAAGATGCAATTGAAGCAAGAACCTAGTGAGGATTCTACTGATGCTGAAAGCGGTTATGTACCAGGGTGTCATAAGTGTTTCCTAGAAAACTATGCGTACGCTCTAACGAAGGCATATATAGATGAAGCAAGCAAATGTAAATACTGCGAGGTTATTAGAGATATGTTGGAGCCTCCGAAGAAGATACCTGATAGACGGATGTCGGCTCCTGCTGCGATAAGCGTGGAGAGTCCAGGGTCAGAGACTGAAGAGGAGGAGTACCTGCTGGCACCGCCGTCAAGGGATCGGCGGAAGTCTGCCGGCCCTTTGAAGTTTCCCGTGCCTTCTAGAAGACCGAGGTAAGTGTTCTTCTAAATCCATTTTACTATAGGTATATATTTTTTCTTATGGAATATATATCCGTAGCTATCGCGCTTCTAGCACGAAATTTCGGCACGTTCGCAACGAAAACGAGTATACAGTCCACCTAATGG
The DNA here is from genome assembly GCA_002930495.1 of Cecropterus lyciades. Lineage (NCBI taxonomy): Eukaryota > Metazoa > Arthropoda > Insecta > Lepidoptera > Hesperiidae > Cecropterus > Cecropterus lyciades. Next base: position 407,286 of record MOOZ01000152.1, read on the forward strand.
TGGTTACTGCCACCCATAGACATCTGTAAGAATTTATAGACCTCCTCAGTCACCTCATATAATAGAGTGCCGGTAACCACATCCTTCCACCAAAACAAGAACGGTTTCAAACTACAAATAAGAAGCGGTACATTCTCGGTCGAACCGTACTCGTCCTACCACTTTGCAAATAATAATAGATTATCAAAGTTAATAAATGTCAGTCGTGGTTTGTAGTATCATGGGTGACTGTTACGGGTAAATTTCATACTCGTTTTCGTGCGTGCGTTTCAAGCAGTGGCGTAGCTACATGAAGGCCAGGCTGGACAGTGCCCCAGGACCCCCAAAATCAGGGGGCCCTCGGACTCTGGCTTACAAACTATAAATAGAGCTAGTGAAAACTTCCCCACGTTCGGAATATAAATAAACGAAATAGTTTATTTCGGCCCCACGTTAATTTATTGCCCCATGCCTTTGGTGACCCAGCTACGCTACTGGTTTCAGGTCACAAGTTAAGGTGTCGGCCCTGGTTGTCATAAGTAGTTAGAGAAAGTTTTGATCCATACCCTACCGTGCGCGTTAAGTGCGAATTAGTAGACTTTGCACACCTTTGAGATTTTATTTCAAAGAGTTCTCAGGTGCGTAGATTTTCACGATGTTTTCGTAATGTGTAAAATTGAAGGTGGTACACGTATTTCTGCGTGATAACAACAGTGTTATGCGCTGCTGTGTTCTGGTCTGAAAGGTATGATAAGGAAGACATACTTTTCCGAGGTATTCCGTCTTAGTCCTCAGGAGTAGCAACGCATCTGTGGCTACCCTTAGGTGACACTTTGATCTTACCTAGAGTTGATTACAGATGTCCATGGGCGGCAGTAGCCACTTACCATCAGGTGGGCTACATGATCGTTTGCTACTTCCATACTATAAAAAAAAATGTGTTTCGTAACGTCGATGTTTATTATAAAGTTATAAATTGTTATTAATGCTTATAGTGATAATTAATTATAATTATTTTGTAATACGAACATCATATTAGAAAAATAATTGATGGATGAATCAACTGAGAATTCAGCCTGGGATTCGAACCTCGGACCCTCGATTAAGTTTTGTTTAATCCATTAGGCTATCACTACTCTACCAACTTTTATCTGTATTTAACTTCCTCACTGCTGTTATTATAATATGTATTACAAATGACATTAAATTAGCTCGTATCACAGCAAATATATATGTAGTGGTTCTGATTAACAAGAGATTATGGAAGACTAACAATAACGAGCAGTGATCGATTATTCAGACACGTGTAACTTTATTGAATTTAGTCTGAATAATATTATATATGAGAAAGTTTGTGATGACGTATGTGTGTTTGTTTTTCATGCAAAACTACTGGTCGGAATTCGCTGAGATTTGGCAAACAAATATTATAGCTTAGATTGGATTATAGCTTACCTTGGTGGGCCCAATGGGGGATACTCATTAGTAGTAAAAGTGACTGAAGCGGGCGCAGAAATAAGCTAGTATATAATATTTATGGGTTTGTACAATAAGGAGTCACTTGAATCACGGTTTACGCTTTTTTTGTTTATTGTGCCCTAACAAGATTAAAATAGTAAGTGAACATGCTACTCTTATTCTAAGTGGTGACGGCCGCCAATGGACATCTGTAAGCAACTTTATATAGAACAGGGGTTTTAGTAGAAGTCGATAACAGATGCGTTGCTACTCCTAAGGACTAAGATGGTCGCCCCTTATATATAAGTCAGCCGGCTACCACACCTTCCTGCATAAACGCAAGAATTGGGTATTGCTAGAAATAGTTGTAGTGGTGGTACACGACGACCCACGTGGTGGAGTCACCATACTGGTCTGATACGCAGTGGGTTCTGGGTTCGATCCCCGGCCAGACAGACAACTGAATGATGAGTTTAGATTTCTGTTCTGGGTCTAGGTGTTTTTGTATTCGTCTTTGTGCGTCCATGGCACTCACGACACAGGAAAAAATCCTACTGTGGGGCTATGAGTGGAGAAAGTGTTTATGATATGTCTATTTTACACTGGTCTTATCATCTGGAACTGCTTTACGCTAGAAATAGGTTTGACGGTCATACCCTGGTGCTACCTACCTTTCAAAATATGAATGAAGTCTTGCACACTTGAAAATTAATTTCTTAAGTGTTCCATTCCTTAAACCAAACACAGAAACTACTTCAAACATAAAGACGGCTTAGTAAAAAGACCCCGTTTTGAGTTCTTAGAAGTTAGGCTCAATTGAAATGGATGTAGGTTCGTATTGTTTTCGCTTTCAGTGTACTTTACAAAGTTTTTGTAGTTTAGGAAAGTTTTCAGGCCTGAAAAAAGTTTATTGTCATTGAAAATTATACGCTGCCTAATTCTTTCGAAAACTATAGCTCCACACAAGTATTTTCTTGTGTCGTGGGTACTATAAACACAAAAATAATACACTAACACACAAAAATAATACACTAACACCCAAACCCAGAACAGTAATATAAATTCATTATTCAAAATTCTGTCAGGCCGAGATCGAACTCGGAACCTACTACATGTCAGATCGATACGGTGACGGCTCCACTAAATTGGTCAGTTATATATGTAGGTAGATACATTCATTACGAAGCAGTGATAGTAAATTAAAGGTTTGAAAGGCATCTTAGTCTGAGAATGTAATCGCAGTCGTGCACTCCGGATGTCTGTCACGCACCGGATATCTGTCAATCATCGACGAGGCGAGCATCTTAGTCCTCGTGAGTAGCAACGCATCTGTGAACGAATCCAGATAGTACCCCTGTTTTATACGAAGTTGTGCGTCCATGGCAGTGACCACTTACCATCTGGTGGACTGCATGCACTCCTCCATCCCACATCCATCTGATGAAAAAGCTATAGTACATTGAAATTAAATATGAAGGTGGTAGAACTCTTTTTGGTTCGACTCCGGAAGCCACCGCCACACCTATTTTACTGCCTCATAATAGCAGTGTTAAGCACTTCTGTGTTCTGGTCTAAAGGGTGTGGTAAAGGAGACATACTTTTCCGAGGCATTCCATCTTAGTCCTCAGAGTAGCAACGCATCTGTGGCTAACCGTAGATGAGACTTTGATCTTACCTACGGTTGATTACGGATGTCCATGGGCGGCAGTAGCCAGTTACCATCAGGTGGGCTGCAGGCTCGTTTGCTACTTCCATACTATGAAGAAAAAAAATTCTTGAACTTGATGATTCCTACCAAAATGCTCATGTAAAAATGTCATGTAGCTGACCTTATTTGATCTAATCAACAATGATTAGTCCAAATTAAACCTTATTATGAAATCTCAAAGTTTATTTTACATTAAAAACAAAACCGTATGTAGTATAGAAAACTATTCAAAGGATTTTCGGCTTTATTTATTTTTAAATAAAGGCGATTATCGCATGTTTATTTATTATAGGGCTGGCCTCATTGGACAGGCTTCATCGCATTATGTTCACGTGCTTCAGAATATCTTGTCATTATGTTTGTACGTGTCGCCTTTTATTGCGGTAATTGAGTTTCGTAAAGTTAATTACTAACATGCTACCTGCGTTAGAGAAGCGTGTCGAATCGTTCTGAAGCGCTCCGAAGCAACCTTGCTTATCACTCCAGATAGAAATCTGGGGCTGTAGAAGTCTACGGTTGGCAGTGACCACGTATTATATGTCTTATACGCCTACTCCTTTTCATTATAAACTAGCTGTGCCCTGCGGTTTTACCCGCGTTTTAAAAATTTACTTGACATACTTTACCTTTTACAATTGGAAAAAAAAAATCATTTCTTGATAAAAAAAATTCAGTGAGGACTGCTAGCAACCGACATTAGAATGCGTAGAGCACGCCCGTATTATGGGTTTTAATTTTCACACGGAACTCTAATGCTTTTTCCAAAATAAGAGTAACCTAAGTTACGTCATTGAAAATCCCGTCAAAATCGGACCAGGGGTTTCGGAAATTACATAGAACAAACAGATAGATAGACAGACAAAAAAAAGAACTTATATTTTTACTGTATATATTTTCTTTTATAAGACAGTTATTTTGATATTACAGACAGACACTTCAATTTTATTTATTATTTGCTATGTGCAATTGGAAATCGGACATGGTTTCAATAGATAGAACTGTGTGACCGACAGACAGCGGAGGCTTAGTAATATTGTTTCATTTTTAACATTTTGAAAAAGAACACCCTAATAATAAAAATATATGTGGGCTACATATGGAACTATTTTCCATTACATAATAAAAATAATATTATAATACAAATGTTATCTATTAAAATGTTAGCATTTAATACTTAAAACATTGTCCCTGTATGTCAGTAATCACTTAATTAAAACTCATTTTAACTAGCAATTACTTAGTCTCACGGACATGCTAGTTAATATTACTAGGTAATTTACTGAATTATGGAACAATTTCATTATGATTCCCACGGGTAGCCACTTAGTGGAATTAGCGTTTTGTATGGACCGATCCTGGGGGAAATAGGGAAATGTTTTGTCTTCAATTTCACTATTTTACTACTTACGCTCGTGGCGTCATCTATTGGTTTATGGCAAAATTCACTTTAGTGAATTCAACTTAGTCTTTGGATCTACTACTGAATCGGTAAGGTGCAACAGAAAATTTGCTAAAAAATATGCTATATGAAAGGTCATTTAACTAAAATATTTAATAGCGTAAGTAAATCGTTTCTTTTTTAGATTCACAAATTTTATTAATTAAGGTGGTTGAACTCTTTGTGGTTCGACTCCGGAAGCACTACCGCCACACCTATTTTTTGCCTAATAACAGCAGTGTTATGCGCTGTTGTGTTCTGGTCTGAAGGGTGTGATAAGGGAGACATACTTTTCATCTTAGTTCTCAGGGGTAGCAACGCCTCTGTGGCTGACCTGAGGTGAGACTTTGATCTTACCTAGGGTTGATTACAGATGTCCGTGGGCGGCAGTAGCCACTTACCATCAGGTGGGCTGCAGGCTCGTTTGCTGCTACCATACTATAAAAATTACAATAATTTATTCCATAATATATCCTTTTTCCGTAGATAAAAATTTTCACTTTTCGATTTCTTTCTTTTTTTAAATTGACAATCCATTAATCACGAGTGGTTTAAACCAAACTTTTGTTTTTTTCTCTTGTATGTCCCGTGATATGTAGTGTTATATCAAATCATTTTTATGATAGTAAATCAATATAGAGAACTATCCGTATAGTTAACAAAAAACAAAGCGTAAATTAATAATAAGTATTTGAATTATTATTGATTTATTAATTATAAAAATAAACAACTTTAAATTTAAAAGTGAGTCGTGTGTGGGATCCGAAATCTATTTCAACACTATAAGATCTCTTATAGTACTCCTTGTACCGTGATACGTGATACATTTGTCACTACTATAAATAGTAAAGTGCTCACAATATAAATACCATCAATTACTTGACCCAGTTGAAAACAGACTTTGATGGCAAACAAGGTCTTTAGGAGTTTTAGACCCTATTTGTGAAATTTCGCCAGTCCTAAAGATCACAAAAGCCTTGATTTTATACATTGGGGTAACTAGAGCCTATCAGCCAGAATCGGCACGGATCATAGATACCTTTATTTTTTTTGTAACGAGGGGGAAACCTTCAAAAGATGCAACGTCGGGTTATGTGGGATTTCACCGCACTAAAACCCCCCCGGTGGCCGACCTCAGCGCTGCGTGGATGACTTCGGGATCTCCAACGGAACACAACCGGGGCCCTCCGAACGCGATGCCCCTTACAGGCTCTTCTCTGTGAGCATTGGCGCTCACCGTGCCTTCAGATGTACGACGGCATGAGACCACACATGCCGCCGTCCTTCTCGAGGTTGCTTGGCTGGAGCTCCCTCTCTTGCCGCCGGCAACCCCGGAAGCCCCCGTTTACTTGCCTTTTACGATAGGCAGGGGATACCGTAGCTCTATTCTGGTCCCGGAAGGATCATAGATACCTAGTGTTTTCACATTAATGGGTTACTGTTATACCTACTAGTGTATAACATAAACGCTTTTTACACTCATAGCCCCACAGTAGGATTTTCTCCTCTGTCGTGGGTGCCATAGACACACAAAGACGAATACACAAACACCCAGACCGAGAACAGTAATCTAAACTCATCATTAAGATATCTGTCTGGCCGGGGATCGAACCCGGGACCCACTGCGTGTTGGACCGGTATGGTGACAGCTCCACCACGCGGGTCGTCATAACAGACATACTTTTTAGAGGCATTCCATCTTAGTCCTCAGCGATAGCTAGGCATGTATGGCTAACCTTAGGTGAAACTTTACCTAGGGTTGATAACAATCCATCTTACCAGATAACAGTCCATCCAGAATCTTACCTAGGGTTGATAACAGTCCATGGGCGGCAGTGGCCACTTACCATCAGGTAGGCTGCATGTTTGCTACTACCATACTATAAAAAAATCTGTACTAAGTTCCTTTAGGTTATTGGTAATTGGTTAAATATAGTACTTGCACTAACTTTAGTATACTTGCAATCCATCTGACGGTAAGTAATATCCGCCGGCTATGGACATGGTATCACAAAGACAGGACCTGAAAACTCTTTAACAACGTCAATTTTAAAATCATTATCCGGCCACAATCGTCTACGTCTATTAAATACAAAATTCAACAAACTCAAATTAATATACTTTATTTACTTTTAAAATGTTCGTGTCAAGACACCCTAAATAATGAAAAAAAGGTATAAATTTATTAAATGCTAAGTACCGAATCCCTACTGATTACAATTTATTTATCACTAGCTGAGCTCGCGGTTTCACCCGCGTTTAAAAAAAAATGTAACGTGACATACATTAACCCAAATTTTATATCTCATTAGAAAAAAAAACCCCGATTTTGAAACATTCTTCATTGGTGCTCCGCTCCTGTTGGTCTTAGCGTGATGATAATGATAAGCCTATAGCCTTTCTCGATAAATGAGCTATCTAACACCGAAAGAATTTTTCAAATCGGACCAGTAGTTCCTGAGATTAGCGTGTTCAAACAAACAAACTCTTCAGCTTTATAATATTAGTATAGATAGATTCACGAAAACACAACTTTTAATTTTATTTTTGTCGTGCCTTTAAACCCTTTTATCACTATAACAATATTTTTAACTATTCCATCTATTAAGTTAATTAATCGTAACAATAGTTCAACGCGCTTGTAATTGATTAATTTTAAAATTTGAAATTGGAGTTAATTTATTAATTTACATATATCCTTATACATAAAAATGAGATGGTGTGTCTGTGTGTTTGTTTGTCACTCAATCACGCAAGAACCACTAGACCAATTTACATGAAATTTTGCATGCATGTAGCTTATTTACCTGGTCAAGTTATAGGCTTCTTTTGATTTCTATATTTTGCACTATTTAAAGGTGGCGACTATTTTGGTGATGTCACTACACCCTTTGCCAGGCTTTCATATATCCATTTTAAGTAAACAGAGAACGCTAAATAATAGCAAATTTTTGATAGCATATACGAAGTTTCAAATTTAATTTTCTATGCGAAAAGTCCTTATCACTTTTCGTGTATTTCCAACTGTTACTTTATCATTTTAATTTATTTATGTCCCGTTGCGAAGCACGGGTACCTCAGCTAGTTAAAGACTAGCGGAGGTACCCGTCTATACATAAGTATAAATAAAATTGAAGGGTCTAATTGTAATATTCAAATAACAGCTTTTTACCAAAGCATATGGAAGTATATACAATACTGATAAGAAAACATCAATTACTAAAATTTTTGTCTGTCTGTCGTTTGTTCTGGGTAATCTCTAAAATCGCTGGACCTATTTTGACGGGACTTTCATTGTTGGATAGCCGATGTCATAAGGCATAACTTAGGCTGCTTCTACTTTAGAAAATGTAAATAGGATTCCGCGCCAAAAAAAACTAAGAAACCGCGTGCTCTACACGCATGCAGCCACCGTCACTGCAGCTAATGTCAGTTGCTGCCAGTCATCTCTGAAACTATGCCATAATGTATGTAACTACTTGTATGTCAAGTTACGTTTATAAGTGCGGGTATAACCGCGGGGCTCAGCCAGTGTGTTAATAAAAATAATAGCCCCGTGAGAGCTATATCACCATTTTCCTTTGATAATGCTTGAAGAGGGTCACCGACACTTCGTCAACCAATTTAATATCTAGTTTTCCATGCGATGTCTTTTATCGTAAAACTTAAAAATGGATAATTAGTGTGTAATTAACCCATTAAAATTAATATAAAAAGAATCAAGGAATCAAGAAAAGAAGAAAGGTATATCAATAAATAACGTGGTTTTTAGGTTCTTTTAAGGGTTGTCTGTCCAAAGGGTAAATTAAAATTCTATTGCTAAGCTTCCACTGTTTGTCTGTCTGCCTCTCTCTGATTTGTAAAAGGAAGGTAGGTACTTGTTTTTTTTTACAGAGGCTATATCAAACAAAAATAAAGGGGGCCCAGCAAGGAAACGATATATTAAATCGTTGTTCGTTTTATCTATTTCGCAATAGTTAACCTTTTCAGGTTAACTATTGCGATGTATAGACGAAAACCTTTTTGTTGGCTGCCATACCTTGCAATGTATTTTACAATAGACGAAAATAATGATATTTTTTTGATAACGTAACATTTTTTTTTTCTTTTTTTATAGTATGGAAATAGCAAACGAGCATGCAGGCCACCTGATGGTAAGTGGCTACTGCCGCCCATGGACATCTGTAATCAACCCTAGGTAAGATCAAAGTTTCACCTAAGGTTAACCACAGCTGCGTTGCTACCCCTGAGGAGTAAGATGGAATGGCTCGAAAAAGTATGTCTCCCTTACCACACCCTTCAGGCCAGAACACAGTAGCGCATAGCACTGCTGTTATTAGGCAGAAATAGGTGTGGCGGTGGTGCTCCCGGAGTCGAACCACAAAGAGTTCTACCACCTTCAAATTCATGCTAAGGGCACCGTTGAGGTACATAAACAGGTGTTGCAGCTACGAACACGTAGTACTGATAGTACTCTTAGACGTATATTATGAAATGCAAGACATTTCACCAGAACAATGCTAATTCATGAGATTCATAAAAAAATCACCTTGCCAGGGCTTACAGACAGACAGTTATGTAGGGATGTTGCAATTGTGCACGATGTGTCGATGTCGATATATATCGACCACGCCTTTTTTTTGTTCTCGAGAAGGAAATCTTCAAAAGGTACCCGACGCCGTGGGAGCGGCGTCAGGTTATGTGGGATTTTTACTGCATTAACCCCCTCCCCCCCGTGGCCGTCTTCCACGCTACAAAGAGGGCTTCGGGATCTCCAAAAGAACGCAACCGGAGTCCTCTGAGCGCGTTGCCTCATCGGGCTCCACCCAGGAGAGCGGCTGGGCCCATCGCACCATCTGCTTTTTACGACAATATGATCACACATACCGTCGTCCTTCCCGGGGCCGCCTGGTTGGACGGTTCGAGCCATTAAGGGGTTCCCACTGTTGCCGCCCGCAAAGTCCTTAATGGGAACCCCTTAACGGCTCAAAAGGTAGCTGCAGACGACTAGAAGACGACGAAGCACTTATGAACCATTTCGGGGCCATTATGATGGCGATAAGACTGACCGGAGCGACGAAAGTGAAGCTCATCAGAGACGTAAACTAACTCCTCATATCGAGCGTAATAACCTCTTGACCCTATGAAAGACCCTTGATAGGACTCTCTACTTGGTGCACACTCAAGCCGAATAATAACATTAAAATAAAATAATTATTTAAGGGGGGGCTCGAATACAACAAACATGGCTTTTTGTCATTTTTCATAGATGGTACGGAAACCGTTGTGAGCTAGACCGACTCGCACTTGGCCGGCTTTTTATTTTAAGTTAATTTAGAGGAAAATAACAAAAAAAAATGTGGGTTTCATCGTAATTATATGTATAAAATCTGTATAAATTGCTTTGGCGGAATAACATCTTTGAATAAATAATCGTCTCGGTAATATTCTTGTTGTTGTTACAAAAATGGGTGCACAAACACCCTAGTGTAATATAGAACTGAGATAATAATTTAGGATTTCTGCTCCGTCGGACATCAACCCCGGAACAAAAACAGTCGTATAATCTTAAAATTATCGATACAAACTACAGCATTTCAGCATCACTAAAGGAAAATTGCTAATATGGGTAATTGAGTTATGGTTAGGCGACCTCACCGTTTCATTACGTATTGACATCCCGCTGTATATTCACGTTTGTCGTATGATATAAAAATTTTCGTGGTTTTTGTGCGATTGTGCGACAAAATTTCTTAGCACGCTGTCGCCAGGAAATGTAGCGTGCTCTCTGACCCGTTAAATTGGTGAGTTCAGTTTGTAATTGGTTTTCAATTTATGTTCCTTAAAAGGATTATTGAACTGATTTTATTCTTGTGTTTCTTTTCAAATGTTTCTTGTTGTATTCTTTGGTTTTTATTTCTTGTCACGTAATTCATTTATCATGAGTTTGTGTGATGTTTTTATAAGTAATTTAGATCTAAATGAAGTTTATTTTTTATTTCCTTCTCTTTAGTAGATATCTTATTTTACTTCTTATTCTTACTTATATTATAAAGGTGAAAGTTTGTGAGGAGATATGTTTGTTACTCTTACACGCAAACCCTACTGGTTGAATTTTACTGAAATTAGGCACACAGATAGTTCATGACCTAGATTAACATATAGAATACACATTACCATGATAAACGTCACCGAAGCGAGCGGAGCCGCGGCAAAAAGCTAGAAATATATATTTCATTTATATATGCGTATGATTTTTGTGTTTAAAGATATATATGATCTTTAGTAAGATTTTATACATGATAGATAAATTCAATTTGTTAAGGATCAAGCTTCCTTATTAATCTTCAAAATCAATCATTGGTTTCATCTTCATTCTTAGGCACGGATCTAGTTTCAAAATGAGAAGAATTAGGCCAAAGTTCAGTATGATTGCCAAGTGCTTGGTTATAGGTAGGCTCCGTAAATTTTTAAGAAATTTAGCAATCGATCGCATCACTTTCTCGTGGAATTTTCCTTCATAGTTTAAGGAGCAGTGATGATTCATTAAAGGGACATGCGAAATATTAGAAGTGTGTTAGAGATTCAATTACGTCGATTGTTGTTTAGTTAATTCGCTCTGTTCTGTTTAATTTGACAGACTTGGTTATATGAGGAGTTCTAACGGATAATATGGATAAGTTGAAACAAAGCTTTTGTAATAAACCTTAAGAAGGAATCATGTTCCATTTTGAACCAACCACAGGTGGCCTTTGACGGCAGTGTCCACTTGTCACGCATGTATTCCCAATTGCTACTTAAATGTCTACTTATAAAATATTCCTTGGCATTATCTTATCTAAGACGTTTTGGTTCTATAGAATCAGTTTAATTGTTTGTTAAGACTCGTTAGTATCAACATATAAATCGTTGATGTTTTAGTTTAAACATAATGTTAAAGTACTGATCAAAGACTATAAATAGTCATGTATAACACAAAGTAGGGTCATGGATGGCTGGACGGATCCGCTCAGATATCCTCTTTCATCCCACCGTTTTACCAATTAAATTCAATCAATAGTGCTGCATGCACGGCTGGCTGAAAAATACCATAATACTAACGACAACGACTTACGATACGATTAGGATTTGTCATTTTTTATCGTAACGTTTTTTTTGACGCCTGTACCTGTATATACATATATATAAATACCATACCATATATACCACACATATATATATTTAGGCATATTTAGGCAGTTGGGTTTGATTTTTTTTCTAATAATGTCTTTAATTTAACTAATATTAGAATTCTGCGTCAAAATTGTATCTAAGTGAGGCTGTTATAATCTTTGTACCATATATTTATATTTGTAATGTTTTTTTCGCTAGCTTTCATTTGATATCCATATTGTTATGATTAATAAAAATTTTAAACACATATTAAAATAAGTAGACTATGCCGCTGTGATCTTTACCGGCCCCCCCCCATTTTTTGTCGTGAAAATCAATGCAAAATCAACGACTCCTCTAAAGTTAAAATCCATCAAGCAGGTTGGGTGGAAGAGCATGCCAAAATAAATGGACATAAATACATACGATAAAAAAAGTCTCCTACAATTGGTTTAAAAGTTATTCTACGTGCCTTTTCATCAAAGATGTGATGGATGCCTTGGTATCTAGTGCACGAATGTGTACGGATTTGTGTAATAGATTTACTTGCCAAGGATGCGAGATAAGGATTTTAGCTGCAAATACGGTTACGGATCGGAACATATCTTATCTTAATCGGTTAGGTTACCTTGGTTTTTTAGCGTAGCTTTCGCATATCTCTGGTGGAAAAGCACCTTAAGTGGTCGATCTTTTTAATATGGTAAAATATTTACAAAAGGCGAAGTAAACTTCATCCCTTGTCAAATATGATTTAGGCCTAGATACATTATTTTTATTTATGAATTTAGTCTTGGCGCAACCTTCAAAATCTATACTAATATTATAAAGCTGAAGAGTTTGTTTGTTTGTTTCTTTGTTTGTTTGAACGCGCTAATCTCAAGAACTA
>MOOZ01000152.1:536064-546846 GCA_002930495.1 Cecropterus lyciades
TATATAGTAATGAGTCAAAAACAAAAAAAAAAACAAGAACACACGTAAGAATTGTAGACCCACTTCCAAGCACGCTAGCGCACATGCATACATTCACGCGTGATCTCGTGTGTGAGATCTTCAAAATCATAATTGATTTTCAACCTTTACGTAGACATTTATATGTATACATAAATGATAAAAATGTGCAACTAGGCTAATTTCAGTTGAGAATATTTCAGTTGTGTATTACTTAAATAGTAATTATGTTCACCTTATAAATAAGTTAAAATTTTGCCGTATGATGTCGGTTTTGAATAGCAAATCTTCCCGAAGGTGTCGCAAGAGGTGACTTAGTGACAAAATTCAAAAGATGAGTACCATTGTCTTTCTGTGTAACATCAACGTCTTCCTGTGAAAATTTTCCCATTGCGGCAGGCTTCTAGCTGTGGACCTCAAAAGGCTGTTGGATGGATGGAAAATGTAATAGATGCTTAATGGCACTTTGGCATAATAGTAGCGCCATCTATAACTGTTATCTTCAATTTTGTGCTAATTAAAAAATTCGTCCCTTTCCCCTCCCCCTTTTTCCCCTGATTGTAGGCGCCATTTTTAAAATATATAGTAAAAAACTAAACAACTAAATTCCAGGGTCAAGGAGGTCTGGGCATCATGATCATCGAGGGTCGTCACGCGGAAGCCGGTCGGGGTATCTTCATCTCCGATCTACAAGAGGGCAGCGTTGCCGAATTGGTAATTACTTGTATTATAAATAATATATGTACAGGTTGATAAAATAACAAACTTAAACGTGACCTTTGACACTTCAATTTGCTAAGATCAGGATCGACGGTCCTATCACCACACCTATTTCTATCGTTAAGCAGTTCTTGCGTTTCGGTGGAAGGGTATGGTTGCCGGCTCACTTATATATGATGCGATCACCTCATACCCTCACCTCAACAACAAATCGATGATTGGCATCAGATAGAACCCCTGTTCGGTATGAAGTAGATTGCAAATTGCAGTTCATGGGTAACAGTGATCACTAACTATCAGATGGACTGCATGATTGTTTGCTGCCTACAATCTTATTTTAAAAACAGGTTGATAAAATCAGCCTATGAAGCCTTACGAATCAAACGCTATTGTGAAATCTATACAAATTCGACTGATAAAAGACATCTTATGAATACACTAAACTTTTTGAATGAAACACTACACTTTGCTTTTAACACGATTAAGTATTTAATGGTAAACCAGTTAGATAAACATTTCTAGGTGATGGTACTATCTATTTGTACTGTTCCTATGATGGCAGAAGTATTTCTGTGTAACATTTACACCCATTGTTGTCGTTAATACATAAGCTAACAGTGTACTTCAAAAGACTTGTGGATAAATAAGGTTTTAATCATTTTGTATTCTGTAATTCGCGAACTATGCACACTTGAAAATATTACACGTAATAAGATAAAGATAATAATATTATTCAAATATTTGAATATTTTTGTTTTAAATTCCAGGCCGGCTTAAACATCGGAGACATGCTGTTGGCTGTGAACAAGGACTCCTTGCTCGAATGCAGTTATGATGCTGTGAGTATCTTCAAATGTTGGCACAGTGAAAACGAAAGGGACTCAATCCAAAATTTCAGTAAACTGACTTACTTATTTTAAAATGATCCTAATAACGTAGTCTATCGTCTAGTGAATTAAATTTTTGACTATTTTGTGCTAGAATATTAACGAAAAATTCGTCATTCTTTTTTTACATACTTTATTTTTAATGTTTTTTTAGATTTGAGTCTTTTACTTTTGTCTCCTGTGCCATCACTGATACATTTTATATTTTCTTCAGTTTTTTTTTTTATATATTGATAATTGTGATAGATACTGTAATAGATAGGTAATGAGGTATAACAGATAGCATCTTCACTTTTTGATTTGTTATTTCTTCGTCCTCAGGAGTAGTTTAGTTATAAGTAACTTTAGATACAACTTCTTATCTATATGGAGTTAGTTATAGATGTCTACCACAAAATTATTAGAAATAATACCATCGTTTGATACAAGGTGTACAAAAAGTTCAAACTAAAGAAAGTTATAGACTCAACCACTCATTTTATTATATCTAATCGTCATTAGGGATGTACCGAATCAAAAAGTGTACATCCACATATGGATACTAATACAGATCATTACTATCTAGATCCGCGGATATGGATACGAATGACATCGTAGTACTCAGTCGATATAGATAACTAACTTTTTCCCGCGGCTCCGGCAGCTTTGGTCACCTTTACCACTGTAATGACTATCCTATGTGTTAATTCAGGTCATAAACTGTCTGTGTAGCAAATTTCAGCGAATTTTGACACGTACTTTTTAAGTAACAGATTAACAAACAGACATCCTCACAAACTTAGGCATTTATAATACAGTCAAAGCTCCTTATTCAGTTTCCGCATTTGCATTTTCTAGCATTCGTGGTTAAAAAAATCATTATTAGCGGTTATAGTTGTTACAGGTAAAAAGCTTCGGTGCATTCTGTTCCTGATCATTCATGGTTTCTGTATTCGCGGCATATGGGCGGAACGTAATCCCCGCGAATAAGGAGCTTTCACTGTACCTGTTAGTAAGATAAGATAAGATGAAGACTGTTGTATCAGAAATGCAGATTAAAAAGAACGTGATATGAAATTTCAGGCTGCAGCGAAACTAAAGCAAACTGAAGGCATAGTGACGCTTACAGTTAGTACACCTAACGTCAAGGATGAGAAACCAGAGGAAGTGAAAGCGGGTATGTATAAATTAGTTTAAAATAATTAGATACGTAAAACAAAGAAAAACATAAAAAAAACTATAGGTACATATAACTGTAACTATGTGTATAACGAGGAGTCTTGCCCTACTGAGGTCTTAGGAAGAGTGACGTCAGCATTGCCGACGTCACTGTTTTCGCTCATGATGAAAAGTCAAAGACAATATTATTTAGCAAACTACAACACTATTTAATTAATACAATACAATTTTAATACTAATCTATTCTCTTAAAATTATTTATTATCATATAATCTTACACCTATGCTATATTCTTAATTATTAAATTGTTAATTATTAGATCTTAATAAGTTTAAATCCCTGTACTTACAAAATTCGTCCGCTTCTTCCGAAGGCACATAAAACCATGTGCCATCTTTGCCGCAAAAACTCCATTAACACGTGATCAATGTAATCTTCTTAAATAAATTCAATTTACATCGTCATAATTCATGAATTAATTTTAAAGCAATTTTGTAAAATAGGAAATCATCTTATAAATAGTTATTTAATTATTTAAAAAAAATTCACATTCAAAAATTAACAACTTCAATTCGCTACAACGCCATCTAGTTGCGAACTAGCAAATTAAAACGAATAAGATAACACGTTACTTTTTGAATGTTCCAATTTCATGACTTATTTGGCTAAAATGAGGTACTAATATTCATGTTTGTAAATAATCAAAGTTCATTAGAATTATTATAAAATAATTATATAATATTTAGAACAGAACAAATGTAAATCTACGCTTTCGCGTCGACACGTGTATGTGTGTATATAAGCTATATAAGGTAAGGTAAGGGTAAGTAAGGTAGGTATATAAAGGATGTTATGGATATGAAATTTCGGATCTGGATACGGTTACGAATATAATACTTTTAAGGAATTTTAAATGTAAAATTTAAATATATAGGTTATAATTTGGTTCTATAAGTATGTTATCAGTTACTATTACAATCAACCATGACAGTTATTATTTTAGGTACCTAATCAATTTTATTCGAGTTATTTATTTAAACAAAAAAAAAAGTCTCGAAATATATCTGAAATTAACCTAAACTTTTTATTTAAAAAACACACACACGCGTTCTACACTTATGGCCCCACACTAGGAATTCTTCTGTATCGTGGGTGCCATGGACACACATAGATGTATACACAAACACCCAGACCCAGAATAGAAATCTAAACTCATCATTCAGATTTCTGTCTGGCCGGGGATCGAACCCGGGACCCAGTGCGTGTCAGACCGGTAAAGTGACCGCCCCACCACGAGAGTCGTCTCAGATCATATCAGATATGGTTATGGCTACGGATAGTTTTTTTCGGATATCTGATATTTTCAGTCACGGTTACGGAGCTCCATAACATTCCTATTTTGTATCACTTTACGTGTCCTGTGTCCTTAGTACGGGTTCGTTACGATTCCTCAAAACGCTAACGTTTACGTTTTGCTATACATCATAGTATGAGCTAAACATAGACGGTGATCGTTTCATAGCAAACGTTTTAAATTCGTACTAAGGATAATGTTCATACCCCGAATATCCTGAAAGATATATTATATACTATACAAAGGTTTTAAAGTATTTCAAACATTTCATGTTCAAATCGCTTGAAATTTGAAATGATATTCAAGATTAAGATTTTTGGAAAAGACGTGCGTTATAGAGAATCATTCACCGTTTTTTCTCTACACTAAAAAAATTAAGTGCTGGTAGAACCAGTGTGGATCGACCTAGGAGGTACCGCCGTCACACTAATTTCTATCGTGAGGCTGTTTATGTTTCGAATGGCAACACACCTGCAATTAACTTAAGATATATATCTATAACTTTATAACTTAAGATATATATCTTAAGTATATACTCTGTTCTGTTATAATGAATGACAGTGACCACTTACCATCAGATGGACTGCATGATTGTTTCCTACTTAGATTTGATAAAAAAACCGCAAAGCGGGTTTCGATAATAGAGTAATAAGAATAAAAAATAATTTTGATTTGATTTTTCTAAAGAAACCAATTTTTAATCAAATATTTTCATTTGACCAGTTTTGATTTTCATCTCGTTCTTGTTCTAAAGAGAGAAATATTAGAACAATATATTACAAGCAAAACTATTAAATATAATATAACTACCCGCAGAACAATATACAGCAGATTACAAACTTTAAAAAATCTGGTCTAAAAATTTTATAGTCTAAAAATTCTATTATATTTATTAGTAATAATAATTATTTTTCTTTTAATTTAAATGTACAGTGTGATAAACAGAGTTCAATTTCTTTCTTTTAGATGCTCCAGCCGAGAAAGTGGAGGCTAAGCCGGCGGCTCCTGCTAAAGGTAACAGAATCAAAATTCAATGTAAATTTATCTGGTCCCATGAGTATATTAAGGAGACGTAGGGGTAGACATAGAATCAGGCAAAGCATAGGCTACAATAGAAAAATCTTTGAAGAGTAGGACATCATTAATTTATGATTTATGAGTATATATAATAGGTGTCCTCCCCCTAGCTAATAAAGAAAAAATCTCCAGAACGCAGAACGATTTTTTTTTTGAGAAATATTTCCGAGTCTATTTACTACAGATCTCCCTTTAGCTAAGGTTGAGGTTGAGACACTAAGATTTCCTCTTTATCTGTCTGTCCGGGAATCGAATCCGGAACCCACTCCATATCAGGCCAGTATTGTGACTGCTCCGTAACAAAGATCTTTTGTATATTAATAAGATGTTGAGAAAACATCGACAGCGTGATTCTGAATACCAGTGGCGCCATCTCTGGATGAGCTGCGGAAAGTCGCCACAATTGTCTTCGTTACAAAACTTGCCGACTCACTTTCATATGAGGCGACCATCTTAGTCTTCGGGAGTAGCAATGCATCTTTAATTGACTTCAGACTTTTTTTCGTTTTTTTTATATACTAAAACCTAACGATAAGGCAGACGGGCTACCTGATGGAAAGTAGTCACCGTCGTCTTTGGACATTTGCAACACCAGAGGAGTCACCAATGCATCGCCGGCTTCTAAGGACCGCTCTTTTCGCACCTTTTTTGAAGAACACCATGTCATAGCGCTCCGGGAATACATCAGGAGGAAGTTCGTTCCACAACTTGCACGTCCGTGGAAAAAACGAGCGTGCAAACCGAACCGTGGAGGACCGCTATGAGTCCAGTTGGTGTGGGTGGAATTATTCTATGGAACTATTCTATTCAAAGTTGCTTATAGATGTCCATGATCGGTAGTAACCACTTACCATCAGGTGGACTGCAGAGCTTGCAGTCCATCTGAAGTATTTCTGAGTCTGCTACTTCATACTTGTAAAACTACCGCAATGTTTCGGTCGAATAAGATTTTTTTATGATTTTTCTTTAGTTTTAGACAATTTTGCAGTTTTTTTTAATGTTACCATGATTTTCTTATTCCAGCTGTAAGTTTGATATTTCATTGTTAAAAAAAACACGGGATTTTTTGTCGAATTTTTCATCGTAAAATTTTAGACCTTTTGTAGTTTTTTATTTTATTTTTCCAAAATGCTTTTTTATACTTATTTTTTCAAGTTTTTATCTTTGTATATCAGCGGAGCCCCCACCAGACCCATCGGTGGCGCCGGTGAACCCCAACGTGGACTCCGTGATCGAGATCAATTCGAATAACGAGCTTCTCGGCGTGGTCTTACTCGGTGGTAGTGATACGTTGATTAATGTGAGTGCGATTTAATCTGTGAATCTTACATTGGAATCTCTATTATACAGGTGGCGCAAAAATAATCACCCTATCGAGAATCCTACAAATTCTGCAAATGGCAATAATTGTTGATTTTGCTTGACAAACAAACGCTTCCTACACTCATACTAGGATTACACACACTTTTTCCTGTATCGTGGGTGCTACAGACAAAGTAGAATATACAAACACCCAGACCCAGAACAGAAATCTAAACTCATCATTGAGATATCTAGTCTGCCCGGGAATCGAACCCGGGACCCACTGCGTGTCAGACCGGTATGGTGACCCACCACGCGGGCTGACATTTCTGAAGTAAACAGGTACAAAATATTCGTCAAAAAGCCATGAGCTCTTCAAGATCATATGTCCGAGTTGCCTAATCAACAAAACGAGAGGTTTATTGATTTGCTCTGGCACGAGTCTATGTCAACAATCTTTAGGCTCTTGAAGCCCTTAAACGGAATATTAGTCAGGAATGCGGGAATTTATCGCCGGAAATTCTGGCAAATCAAATAATATGCCATAAATCGAACCGTATCATTATCAATATAATCGCAAAAGTAATTATCAAAAAAAAAATCATCGTAATTGTTATATGACTAAATTTACGCCACCCTATATAATCTTTTTATGTTTTATTTATGAGTCTTGCAGTAAGATTTGTGTCATAGGAACTTTTTAACTACGTCAGAAGGAGGGTAATGTTTTTCGGCCGTATGTTTATATGTATGCATGTATGTATGTAAATTTCTTTGGTTCTATGCTCTAGAACTCAAACGGCGTGACCAATTTGGACATATGAGATGACATTCATCTTAATTGTTATAGTGATATGGGCCATATTTTTTTAAATATACGCCATATTTAAAAATTATCTATGAATCCAAATAAGCAAGATGGAATGATTTTTCTATTTGAGAGGTTGTATGAATGAGAGCTCAAAAAGCAGTGGGCTAGTGCTTAATAATTAACATCGAAGAGTAATTAATCATTAACGTTAATTATACCTTTTTATTTATTTTTTATATTCCCAGGGTCCAGCAGCAGTAGTCCTGGATATATATAAAAACGGGGCGATCGGCAAAGATGGGAGGCTGCAAGTGGGAGATCAGATCAAAGACTGCAACGGCATCGCTATCACCAAGGAGATGACGCACGATAGAATGTGCATGACTATTAAGCAAAAAGCTCCGAAGGTACTGAAACTTTAATATTTAATTTCGATTATTGTTTATTATTCATTTATTTACAGGAAAAGGTTACATTAGGTCTTTATAAATTACTAGGAGTGTGCGAATAATCCAAACTTACGAATTATTCGTTCCGAATCGAATATTAATATTCATATTCATATTCATATTTACATTCACATTCATATTCACATTCATATTCACATTCAAATTCACATTCACATTCATATTCATTTAATTTCAAATATTGCTTAATTTCCATAGTCAGTTAACTGAATATAATATCTATATAATCCAAATAATAATAATTAGCACATTGCATTACGTAATTTATTCTAAATATATTACTTGATTATTCGATTCGAAACGAATGATCTGTAAGTTTGAATTATTTCAAATCGAATAATTCACCTTTAAATTAATCGGTAACTTTCGACGTTCGACAAAATTAGGAATAATTCAAAAATTTTCAAGTGTTTTCTCTCTAAAAATGAATCAGTGGAATTTCACTGATTCATCTTTTCACTAGTGAATAGACTCATGCCTATGCGCGTAGATATTCTATTCACTGATTCAACCTGTGAACGAGAATTCCACTTGTTGATCAGTGAAATATAATTGGACACAATAGAAGATCCAGTGATAATTCAATAATCCGCGAATCTTTCAAAATTATTAGAATAATTCGTAATTTTTCGAATTATTCTCATAATTTCGATTTGCATTAAAACGTATTATTACATTATACGTGTGCCAATATCAAATTCTGATAGATTGTAATGTATCTATTTCCAGTTAAAAATGACGATCCACCGCCAAGACCCCCTGGTTTACGACGAGGTGGAAGTGGAACTAAACCGCAAGGCAGGTCGCCCGCTGGGGATCACCTGCATACAGCCCGTCGCTGCTCAGGGGGTCTACCTTGGGGATCTGGTGAGATTTGGATACATATCATACATACACATACATATAGAAGTAGCAAATAAGCATGAAAATCACCTGTTGGTAAATTGTCTTTGCTACTCATGGACATCTGTAAACAACTTCGTATAGAACAGGGCTTTTATCCGAAGTCAATCACAGATGCGTTGCTACTACCGAAAGCTAAGCTGGTCGCCTAATATATAAGTGATCCGTAAACTACTCCCTTCCAGCGAGACGCAAGAACTGTTTCTCGTTAGAAATTGGTGTGGCAGTGTTCCTATGTGTAGCGCATCTTGAAGTTGCGCGCGTCGATGTAACATATAATTTTATTTTCGCCCCAATGTAACACAATTTCATTTAAGCCCCAATGTAACACACAATTTCATTTACACCTCAATGTAACACATAATTTCTTTGACACCACAATGTAACACACAATTTCATTTACACCACAATGTAACACATAATTTCTTTGACACCACAATGTAACACACAATTTCATTTACACCACAATGTAACAGATAATTTCTTTGACACCACAATGTAACACACAATTTCATTTAAGCCCCAATGTAACACATAACTTCATTTACACCCCAATGTAACACATAATTTCTTTGACACTACAATGTAACACATAATTTTATTTACTCCCCAATGTAACACATAATTTCATTAACGCTCCAATGTGACACATAATTTCACTAACGCTCCAATGTATCACAATTTCATTTACGACCAGTTATTAATATTATTTATTTATTTCGCATTATTCCATGTGATAGTAAAAGACTTAAAAAACTATTGTCAGTAATATTGTAATGTAACACATAATTTCATATTCGCGCTAATGTAACATTTATTTCCAGCTCCCCGGCTCCCCAGCGGAGGTAGACGGCAAGCTACAAAAGGGTGACATCTTAGCAGCAGTAGACGGTAAGGATTTGACCAATGCTGACCTGATAGCGGCTGCCACAGCCCTCAAGTTAGCAGGAAACAAAACCACCATCAAAGTGAAAAGGTTCAAGATTAGGTAATCGGTGTAGGGGTCAGATTGGTTTAACGCTTCGTAACGGTTCATACGCGTTTTTTAGGAATTGCGGTAAAATTCACGCCGTTTTGGACTTTAATGATATATTAGTTGTAATAAATTCAGTTCTGTGCTCTGGTTTAAAGGGGTGTTAAAAAGGCGTTATATTTTAGTCTTATGCGAAAAGTTTTAACTTAGTTCTCAAAAATGGTGAGAGGCATAGCCCCTTTTCTAATTGAAGTTGGTTACAAGTCCATGGATTTCAGATTTATCACCAGATCTTATAGAACAAGGATTCCTGACCTAAACCTACTGTGGTTTAGGTTAGGTTAAGTTTGGTTTTCCACTCTTCCTAAGAACGTTGCCTCAAATGTAAGTTGGCCAATATTCACACAAATTATTTAATAGTAAATCACAATAGATTTAAATTCAATAAAGAGTTTGAAGAGAATCTTACAATAATCATTCAAAATATGAACTACTTATGAACAAAAATAAAACAAAAAAAAATATATACATTTATTATTAAATATTTCTTCTCTTGTATTAACCATTCGATTATATAATTATCCAGTATTTAATTTAAGTAAAGTCCAAAACAGCGTGATAGAATACATATTTTATTCTCATACTTTAAACGGTAAAATTTAGTACATACATTGCTTGCAGTAGATCAAAAACATTATATAATTCATAGAATAGTTAGGGAATTATTTTACAGAAATGAAAATTAAAATAATATAATAATAATTACCTAAATAGATACGATGGATTTACACTATTGTGCAATTTTAATTTATAAGTAAATTTAAAATTCGAATTATTATTTGCTTCATGTATTGAATTGTTTGGAATATTAATATAAATAAATTTGTTTTAATTTATGAAATAAAATATGTTATTATTTTATTTTAAAATAACAAAATATGAAGTAATCGATTTTACAATTTTATGGATATAAATATATAATATAATAACTTATGTGTATAAATGTGAAAATTTTATAACTTATATTTATTTATCTGAAACTTAGACAATTAAATATATAAAATTTTCACATTGTTTCATTGTTTCAAAATTGATTACATCATCGATTAATT
>MOOZ01000152.1:547353-559738 GCA_002930495.1 Cecropterus lyciades
GATGTTATCCCGATGTTCTGTTATGGTGAACACCAACGATTGATAGATAGTAATTTTAACAACAACCTTAAGTAACAGATCCCAAGTAACTTTACACGCTTTCTTTCTACACACGCTTTCTTTACTCATGACCCCACACTAGGATTTTATCCTGTGTCGTGGTTCCCATGGACACACAAAGATGAATACACAAACACCCAGACCCAGAACAGAAACCTAAACTCATCATTCAGATGTCTGTCTGGCTGGGGATCGAACCCGGGACCCACTGCGTGTCAGACCGGTATGGTGACCGCTCCGCCACGCGGGTCGTCAAACAACAACATTGTTGTTGTTACAACATCAACAACAACAAAAACCATCAACGAAGACAATCAGTAATATGAAATAAAATGATATGATAAGCATTAAACGGTGTAAATCCATCTCTTATTTAAATATTTATTAGTTCAGCTTCTTGATAACTCTAAAACGGGTCAGTATATTTTTTCTTAAGATGAGTAGACAATAAAACTATAAATTTTTTCCTAAAACTTTAAGGCTGGTACATTGAAATAATAATTTTCAAAAACACAGATTAATCGTTAATTTATATCATGTTTTAATAAATAATACTTTAATATAAAATAGGAGGTGACAGTCGAAATATAATAAAATTTTAATCGTGTGTACCGACTATTATAACATAACGAAATGTTCTAAAATAAACAATTAAATCAATTTATCATAATAAATAATACTTATTATTAATTTAATAATATCATAAATCATGTAAAAGTTCTACTTAAAAAAATCTTGATTAATTTTAATAATAACAATATTATTCATTATCTATTATTGTTATTTTATTATCTGTTTTTATTAAGCATTTTTGTTATTTTATATAATTAATGAAAGCGTTCCTTAAAAACCAAATCAAATAGTTACCATTTACAAGAACAGAGATAATTTTATTTACCATAATTTTAAGATTAAACTATCTAGTTTTAACCAGCGACTTTAAAATTGACGAAAATATAATGAAGTTTAGAAACTTCTTAGAAATCACTTAATTGGATTAGAAAAATATATAGAAGCAAAATTTGTATAAGAAAAATCTTTGTTTTTAAGTACAATGTGATTCATAGAGGATTTTTCAATTAATACCACGAAATCAGACAAATTTTAGTTTTCTCTTCTATTCACGACGTGGTCTTAAATATTTTCAATACTTCGAGGTGAGTTTCAACTTTTTATAAACTAAAATTCACTTCATATTTTGTCTAAAATATAAAGTATGGAAAATCATTCGTATTCGTGAATTCGTTCTAATTAGACTACATTTTTACTAAAAAAAATCTACGAAAATACAAATAATTCGTATCTTTTAATTAGACTACATTTTTTCTATAAAATGCAAGTAATTATTATTATCTTTTATTTCTAAAAATACCACCTGCCGCAAATTTTCTAACCACCCAAGGATGACTGCCATCAGGCATTAAGTTTGTCCTATTGTAACTTTTATTTTAGATAAATAAATAAATAATCGTTATTAAAATAATATTATGTGACTCCTTATATCGTTAATTTTTGAAAGTAATAGACAATGTCGCTGGATAAACTAGTATTTGAGTAGCATTTGAGTAGATCTGAAATATGTTTGCAAGTTAAGAATAAATTTAATTAGGCCGAAATGACCCTTGCTTGGTAGCTGTAAGTATATTTTATAGACGTTTTAGGCATTTTAGCTGACAAGGTAGAGGAATTCCCGTCAATTCCCGCAAATTTCCGTGCGGGAATTTCACGCTGTACTCCATAAATACCTTGTTAGGGAATTTCGAATGTCTTAATAGTAAAAATTAATTTAATTCAATCTAGTCCGATTCCCTTTTAAATATATAGTATTCAATGTCTAATGAAATGCCTTTTAAATAAAAATTATTAGATAATTATATAGGCTTCTTGTTCCACTAATTATAACCAGTGCTAGAGAGCTAGAAATTTTATAAAATATAGAAATAAACGATTTAAATTAGGACAAAATAACCAATAGCTCGCCAAATGTCATCATTTTTAAAGTAAATTATGTAATTTAATAAATTTATTTAATATATAAATTGTGTAATTTAATAAAATTATTAAATTTATTTCATATAACATAAAATTATAAAGAACAATGTCAATCAAAATATTATTGTGTTTTCTTTAAAAATGCAATAAACCTTAATAATTAATACTTTCAAATAATATTTGTCGACAAACTTATTATTTTACTTCCAAATTATTGTAGCCATAATAATTACTCGAAGTTAGAATATAGTAATATTCGTTTTCAAATAGCATAATCTCTAGTAAGTATGTAATAAATAAAATGAATTGCGTAGCATAATTCTAAATCGTTGTAAAGTGTAAAAAGTGTAACTTTTCCCTATTGTATTAATCTAGTAATGTATTTAGTTTTAGACTTGAGTATAATGGCCTCGGAGTTCTGGCATGTTTTACTATAGATTCAGTTTCTTAAGAAGTCTAGTATATAAAAATTCTACCGGAAATCAATTTACTAAGAAAATGATGATTGTAATAGCATGATTCATTTCGAAGGGGAGTTTAACCAGCCCTAGGAAGGCTTTCAAATAACACATGATGTTAATAAATCAAAATTGAAATGTTAAAATTTTGGAAGAATGGGCTTTGGTCTTTCTATTTCTGAAATACTTCTGTGTGATGGATGGGCTTAAGTTCTTGCATTTAGATTGAGATAGTTTGAGTCCCCTCCTCGTCACAGGATCCAACAATATTTTAAACATGACTAATAGAGCAAGTGTTTAGTTGTTTAGTATTGTTAAAAAGTCGTTGCTCGAGTGTAAAGTGACTCGTAAGGTGTGGCACTTATTGATAACTTTATTGATTCCTAGAGTGACGTTGTTAATAATACATTTAAAAATTCAGGTAATTTTAATAATTAATGTGCTGGGATTTTCATTACTTCCATGTATGTTATCTTAGTCTTCAGAGGGGAAACGTAACAATGATCACGAAATTATGTTATATATTGGTGTGTCAATATGCCTCTAAGGCAAAATAATTGCTAAATGCAACAGAGACAACGTTATTACCATATAATGATGTCTCTATCGCACTAAATCTACTATAGTGCTCGTCAACGGTTTCCCCGCCACCGCAGTTTCGCCGTGATGACGATCCGTGTAACTAAGTCGAATTATCGGCAAAAAGAAATTCAAAAACCACATATCGTGAAAACCCGTAGCGTATTGAAAAATATATACGGTGTCCTATTCACACGCATTATTAATCCGCGGGTAGCGATTTTTAACAATACTATAATTATAGCAAGTCACTAACAGACAAAACTTAATTTAAAATAGAAATATTTATTGTATCACTATACAATGTAATATGCTAATACTGTATTTAAACATGGGTATACAATTCCTTGTGCAATATTGTGCGTTAATTTTAGCGTCCAGATCTATTATAAAATTTACATAAATAAAGTACAAGTGTTTGAAAGGTTTTACGTATTTAGATTAAATCTCATGGCATTGAGGTTATAATTATTATAATATATTATATATGTTGACGTAATAAAAAATGGACATCGGGTGATAATACAGAATTATGAAAAAATACGGATGAAACAATATGAACATAAGCTTGCTTAGAACAAACTTATAAGTAACAAACGAGCATGCAGTGGACCTGATGGACTTGCGATCAGATACAGATGCGTTGCTACCTCTGAGGACTAAGTTGATGCCTCAGATATGTATATCTCCCTTACCATCACACAAGAATACAACTGCACACAAATCAAGCAAAAATAGGTATTGGAATAGAACCACAAATAATTCTAACACCCTCAAATTTGACTGTTAACCCAATATCCATTATTTATTACGTCAATAAGTTAAGATAGCTATTTATTGTACGTTTAACTTTATTATGCAATGTACTTAGTTTAACTTGCCTTGTAACAAATGGTCGATATCAGGTACCGAGGTTTATAGAATTGTTTATATAAGTTAGGATTTTAAATAAATGCTCCTTTAAAATTATTATGACGTAAGTGCAAAAATCCTGTGTCATGTATAGAAACACGTGAAGTCGACTAGATGGCAGTAATTTTCAATGTATTGAGAGAATCGAGAAAAATGCAATGTTAAAAAATTATGCACTCGAGAAAAATTCTAATGAATATTTCTCGAGTGCATAATTTTTGCACTAACGTTATTGTAATTTTAAAGATGCGATAAAATAGTGAAATTTAAGCAAATGAAAGCGAATAAATTAATTAGGAGGTTATAAGTTGTCTTTTCTAGTACATTCATTAATAAGTTGTATTGTTCCTTGATACTTCTTATAAATATACTGTTGAATTTCGAATAATCCTATTAAAGTATGTACCAACGATATGGAAATTGTATTGAATAGTAATTCTGTAATAAACTGTGCGCTTTTTCTATTTGTCTTTTACTATTAACCTTTTAAAATACATGTAATAAGTAAAAAGGTTTTTTTTAATAGGAGTAGCACTCTCTACTTGTAGAAAGTGGTCACTTCCATACTAATACATGTGTAATCAACCTCAAATAAGATTAAAATTCTATCACAATCGACCACAGATGCGTGGCTACCTCTGAGGACTAAGAAACGCCTCGGATAATCCTCTTTTTGTTATTATTAATATATAATATTATTATCTATTATAGTTGTTCTTCCGGTGCATATCTGCCAACTTCTGGAATATATATCCCGACAAAACGGTACAGTAATATTTTTTAACGCAAGAATCTTATTTTTAACATAAAATTTCTTCATATAAAACTTTATAAAATTTTGTATATTACAAATATTAGCAAAAATGTATAAACGTATAACATTTTTTTCAATCAACAAAAATGTATACATATTTTTTTTTCATTTTTTAAATCTTATTATTTTTTTGTTAAAATGGAAATGGAAATAAAAATGTTTTAGGTAAATAAGATTTATTGTTCAACTTTAATATCTTAATATTTATACATTTTATTTAGACACATAATACATAAATACATTATTCAGCCAAAATAACATCTAAGTTACAGATAGATTCCGATCATTCATAACATATTTGTTAATATTTTTCTTAACATAGCATTATTTACATCTTACAATGAATTTTATCACAATTATGGAATATCTTTATACTTCTCGCTTTTAATTTGAAATTTAAGAAATCGCTATAATTCTTTTCGTACTTAAGAATAGGTTCAATCTCAAATATTTTTTATAAAAATTCTCAAGTATTGCATTTTTCTTCAATACCTACATTCTCCATCGCTAAACAAGTAATTATTTATAAACGGGTGAATGATTTCTGTATGGGAATTAACCCAGATTGTCTGAGAATTGTTCACTTGAACTCCAATCTAGATTATGGACAGAATGGAATCCTAAAATAATTTACATTGGGCCAAAGCAACCTTCAAGTTAAAAAAAAAAACAATATTATTAATATAGGTAAGAACAGTTCAACAAAAAAGATTTTTTTTTCTCTTTTTGTCAAATAACGACATCCGTATTTCATTCACACATTTTAAACTTATTTAAGTTTTTAAGTTAAGTATTGTGACTAGAATTATAACTTAAGAAAGTTAAATTAAGTTATAATACATTATAAGTACTTAAGTAGTTGTTCTTAGTCAATAATAACAATCACATCTTACAAACATTGTTTGAGCAATAAAATACTGATAAAAAACAAGGAATTGTTCGTAACAATGTTTAAGGGAATAAATAATTAACTAACTTAAAGTAACTAAATCTAACTACTATCTAAGTAAAGGTACCGTCACGGATATCGAGGTCGATCCTTTGCATTAAGATAAGAAAACATAACTTAAGATAAGGAAAGTAACTTTTAAGTTTTAGAACTAAATGAGCTTTACGTTACCTAATCTTGAGGTGTATCGAACAGAAATATAAGAATTTCTTATTCTTGCATATTTTTTATAGTATGGACGTAGCAAACGAGCATGCAGCTCACCTGATGGTAAGTGGCTCCTGCCGCCCATGGACATCTGTAATCAATCCCAGGTAAGATAAAAGTCTCACCTAAGGTTAGCCACAGATGTGTTGCTACCTCTGAGGACTAAGATGGAACGCCTTGGAAAAGTATGTCTCTCTTACCACACCCTTCAGACCAAAACACAACAGCGCATAACACTGTTGTTATTAGGCAGAAATAGGTGCGGCGGTGGTGCTGCCGGGGTCGAACCACAAATAGTTCTACCATTATCCAAAACGCATGCAAGATCGTAAACGAATATACAAACTACTTGGGAAGGTTTGATTAGTAGTATTCCAATCTATGATGACGTCGTAAAATCGTAATGAATAATATTATCCCCGTAAAGATACAAGAAGCAAAGTACAAATATAGCTTGTGAATCAAATAATATTTACTTACATTTTGAGAAAATCAAAAAGATTTAATGTAACTCTTATTTTGAGCTGTCAAGATTGGAATTTAAATTCCAGTATCTGGTTCATTATATTCTTCTCATGAGAATATGAGATCTGCCTTCTAAACGGTATGCGTTTAGAAGGCAGAAGTGAAGTCTAAAATCGAACGATCAAGAAATAGTCCATTCTTTTTCGTTTTATAATTATGCGTATTTCTATGATTACCAAATCACCGTGACGCTACTTTACTCAAAAGACATTCGTCAAAATGGTAACGTTTTAAAGCATGAAGTAATACAAAACACGATCACAACGTACACAGTAACTTAACCTAAGTAATGTTTCAAAAATAACATTAAGTGATGAATTTCTTAAAACAAAATAATTGATACGCCAATCGAATGAATTTCATCCATCAATATTAAAAAGAAATCGATCGCTATCAACATTTAAAGTACCAGCCTCATTTTATTTCAATAACCAATAAATAAAGGCTTTGAATGATTCATAGCCTTTCCTCTGAGCTCTTTCTTATCACCAAAGGTTTCAATCTCCCTCTCAGCTTCACCAACCGTTTACTTGCCTTCGCATTTGACGCCGGATTCCTCAAATCCGGCATTGATTTACTTTCATGCACCGGAATTGGTTCTGTTTTCGCTACGGCCCCATAATACCGAGGCATGCTGAAATCATTCTCTTGGAACATCATCGCTGACTTCTGTTTGATGCTTTGCAATGTAATTTCTCCTTTATATTCAGTTAGCGAAGGACTATCTGCGAAGAATCGAGGCAAATTGTTGCTTTTAATAATAGGTGTGTCTGGGAGTTGACTTAGCTTTAGTTCGTTGGTAGCTAAGGACAGAACGCCAACTGTGGATTTGCTCTTCATTAAAGGCGGTTTCTCGGGAGCTAAGTGAGCTGGTATGTTCAAGAAAGACGCACTTCTATGTGGAACCCTCGAAAGAACTTTGTTTATTTTGTTCGGATCAATATTTTTCAGACTTTCCACTCTATTTAGAACCGGTCTCGATAACTTGCTTCCACTGTCAACTCTTTCTAAAGTCTTTGCGCTGTTACTTCTTAAAATTCCCTTAACGCTTTCAACTCTTGGCAACACTAAACTTGAAGGCAAAGCTACAAGAGACACTGGGTCATATTCGTACACTGAGTTTGAAGTGGTCATCTTTGTTTCACCTTTCAAAGTGACGGTACTTGGTTTTATAACGTCCTGTTTTTTTACAGCGACGCTCATGGTCAACCCCTCTTCGGTGTCTTGACTCTTACTATCTTCTTCCTCTTCCTCAATCTTAAACATGTCGTGATTCGCCAAAAGCTCGTCTTTGAACATGATTTCGAAGTCAGTGACCGGCGAATCAACTTCATCTTCGAAGTACACTTTCGTCCGATTTGGTTTGTCTGATAAGTAATCAGGTTCTGATTTCGTCTCAAGTTCATCTAGTAAATCTCCAGTACTTTTAGATTTTAACTCATGATCAGTCCTAAATATAAGAGATTTCGAAAACACCTGAAAGACAAAATAATTTAAATTAATTCACGTTCTTTATGAAATCATAAATATCTCTACTTTATATAGATCTACGGGGGCACTTATAAATTATCAATTGTAAGATTTTATCTTGCTCTACCATCTGATCAGAAACCGACTTACACTGTGAGAAACTTAGCGGGTTTGTCTTTTTTCTTTGTGTATGTATTTGTATATCTTACCAACTTATTTCACGTGACCTGAGATGAATTTTATAAACTTAAACCGCTGCAAGATACAAAGGTGATAAAAACAGGTATGAAGTTGATGTGATCAGATAAATACTTAATCATAGATAATAACAGACTGTGATAACTGAAACTGAGAAGGTCGATTGATATAATGATACAGTCATTATAAGTGTCTATTAATTGTTTTTCAAATCATTTCATCATGATGCTACATTTGCAATATTTTAATAGAAAAAACATTACACTCCTTTTTGAAAAGGCTAAAGTATAAAGCAACGTCATTTGTTAGGTACTAGTAAATTAACGTCGAAAGGGAAATAAACTGAGATTTTAAAAACATATATATGTGCTATTCTCCTTTAGTACTTTTTTAACTGAATGTCTTTGGTATATATAATTATGGATTTAATCACAACCGCGTGTATATAATTATATTTAATGGAACTTATTACGCGTACTATTTCTGACACTTTTGATCAATTAGAAACTTAACAGGGACACCAGAAATCAGAACAGATAAAATAGTTCACTACGTCGTTTTTTGTTTATCTATATATTTTTTATTAAGTGGATATTGACGCATATTTATGTAGTCGGTAAATTCTTCAAATATTCAATTACAGCCACACTTTAGTCATGTAGATCATTCTAATCGATTATTTCATAATTAAAAGTGTTAAACAACTTTACTCAATTTCTAGAACACATCTTAAGTCCCTTAAAATTAAAGTTGTAATATATTTTAATTTTTTTTTACCACATCTACCAAATCCAATGCAGCGCTACTCTGCGCCCCGAAAAGTAGGCGTGTAGTGCTACCACCAAGCTCTAATTCATCTTATTCTTCTAAGAAATCTCTCTCATAAACGAAATCTTCTATAACATTTTCAAAACCTACCTCGTAAAGTTTATCAGCGTGCACTGGTAACTCGTTCACCTCCCGGCCCATAACCGCTCGTGGTGCTATGTGGTTGTTGTTGATGGGCTGCGCTGTGACCACGCTGTCCACACTGGCACCCAAGTTCGTGTAGCCATTGGCGTAGGTCGTGTCTTCATCTAACCTGGAGAGTAAGAGTTTAAGTTAGTGAAGCTATGGCACCTTAAAAAACAAATTGGCGCGAATATTTTCTATGGTTATGGGTTTTTTTTTTTATTTTATTGAGAAGAAAAAAATGTTTGAAGCCTATTTCTGAACCAATTTCCAATGAAAATAGGTTATTTATTCGTCACGTATATTTTTATAGTTATAGTTTCTGTTAAGAGTAGTTTAGATTAGAATACAATTGCATTATCAAAGCAAGAGGTAAGTAAAAATATTATAATAAGGAGCAGTGATAGACGAATGGTCGAAAATCGGCCTCTCAATCGAGGTTCCGAGGCTCAAATCCGAAGCACACACCACTGATTTTTCGTATTAGAAGTTAATTATCACTGCTTTACGGTAAATGAAAACATCGTGAGGAAAACTACACACCTGAGAGTTCTTTGAAAAACTTCTCAAAAATGTGTGAAGTCTATCAATTCGCGTTTGACCAGCGCAGTGACGATGGCCTGAGATTCTCTCAAAGTGAGAGAAGACCCGTGCCCAGCAGCGGGACAATAATGGGTTGACGGTAATTAAACATAGTTGCTAACTGTACAATTTCAGTTTGGACGATGTTTTACTCTAATTTTAAAAAAGGAGAAGAAGAAAAAGCACTGCATTAATTTTTGCTTCACAATGCAGTTATCAAGCGCTTCTGTGTTGTTATTAAAGGTTTTGATAAGCAAGAGACTTACGAGTGGCATTCCCACTTAGTCCCCAGTGGCAATTTATCTGTAGAATCCTCAAATATTAAATCAATCCTATTTGGGATTAATAACTGATATCCACAGACATCAAACCTATCATTTTCCAAAAGGTAGAGCATGATTAGATACTTCAATTAATATTATAAACAATAACTGCTTTTGTATATTTTTTATTAAAAAAATATTAAAAACGATTCAAGTCGAGGAATTTGCTTGACCTTGACATGATGAGAGTAAAGCATTACATTATAAAACGTGCAAAAACACATTTGTTGAAGGTGGTAGAACTCTTTGTAGTTCGACTCCGGAAGCACCACCGCCACGCCTATTTCTGCCTAATAATAGCAGTGTTATGCGCTGTTGTGCTCTGGTCTGAAGGGTGTGGTAACGGAAACATACTTTTCCGGGGCATTCCATCTTAGTCTTCGGGGGTAGCAACGCATCTGTGGCTAACCTTAGGTTAGACTTTGATCTTACCTAGGGTTGATTACAGATCGCCATGGGCGGCAGTAGCCACTTACCATCAGGTGGGCTGCAGGCTCGTTTTGCTCGTTGCTACTTCCATTCTACACTATATAAAAACAAATATATTTATCAGTCATATAGATTTCCACGTTACCAGGAACCAAACTCCACCAATCTAATACTATTCTCAGCACGTCGTGTCAAGATAATTACAGTGTATAGAAGTTATTTGTACTCATATGTCAGCTGTCGTATTTACAATGAGTGCACGTAATACAATGGTATTATGGAGACTAATTAGTTACGGTCAGGGCTGTCAATTGGCATAGATTCGTTACGGCTAGGGCTGTCAATAATAATAATAGATCTAATAATGTTTCAAATTGCATGTCTAGCCTAACCAATGCAAATTTTGTGGTGGCCCGCTCTCTTTCACGAGGCGACCAGTTTAGTCCTCGAGAGTAGCAGCCATCAGTGATCGACGTCAGATAGAACCCCTGTTGTGTATGAAATCGCTTACAGGTGTCCATGAGTGGCAGTGACCATATACCATCAGATATACTATACCTTTTATTGAATGTTTATTTTATATATTTCTAATTTTTGTTTTTTTTTATTATTATTAATTGGACATTGAGTTATTATTATTATTTTTATTGATTTTATTATATTGGACCCATTAAATATATTTTTATTGTAATGGTTAAAATTTAATGCAATTATTGTTATTTTCATTATTTATGTACAAAAATATTCTGAGATTATATTCAAGTCAACTTAACTAACGCATTGGGTTCCTGTAATGTTAGATATAAGTTTAATGAATAATATAATAAAAAAATAAATTTATTCCAGAAAACGGAAATAGTTCATGTTTGTTTAACGTGAAGGGTGTTTCTGGTATTTGCTTTGAATATGCCTTCATGTTTAAAGCGGTTTTCATATTGTCAACGAGCAGTAGCGTATTAGTAGAAGCGAGCGGTAAATAAAGGGACGTAACAATAAATAAATAAATACTGCATACTTGTTTACTACTTCAGTCTTATAAAAAATACTTCTAAATGTACAAGGTAATACTTAAAGGTAATGTCAAACCTGACATTTGCACATTAATTAATAGCGGGGAAATTTCTATGGTCTAAGGTATGTTTTATCATCCTGGATTATTTTTTCAAGTGTGCATCGATTGACATATTCAAATCTCATAAGGAATAATGGATAATATTCTTAGAAGTAACGGAATCGGTATGTATATGTAAAATTGGCAAAAAAACGATTTCATTAGACAGGAAATACTAAAATTTGGTAAATAACACACTTTTTTCATACATACATTTTTTCATACATGTCCATCTTCAGCCCTAACCAATTCTCCAAAATTATGTCCAATTATAAAAATATACGTATACAATATACACGATATATGACGAATAGATAATCTTTTTCCTTTCTTTTCCGTTGGTTCTATCTTTATTTCCACTTGACAAAGGAATTAGTAATCACAATGCAATAAATCATTAAGATAATAAAGTAATTAACGCATTAACTCTGTAAGCCTTTGATACAGAGATTGACATGAAAATATATGTTTCATTGATATCTAGAGAAATTGTATGTTTGTGATAACAAAGTAAACCATTTGTTTAATGAGATAATGGGTTATTCGTTTTTGAATTTACAGATTTGCATATTTGTCGAATGTATGTTACATCGCTATACGTGCATTGGAATGTAGATGAGAGTTATAATTTTATTTTAATATAAAATTGTAATAATAATTAAGCATGCAGTCCATCTGATGACATTGAAGGTGGTAGAACTCTATGTGGTTCGACTCCGGAAGCCACACCTATTTCTGCCTAATAATAGCAGTGTTATGCGCTGTTGTGTTCTGGTCTGAAGGGTGTGGTAAGGGAGACATACTTTTCCGAGGCTTTCCATCTTA
>MOOZ01000152.1:565121-583557 GCA_002930495.1 Cecropterus lyciades
TTATCCAATTCTACATCTCTCCCTTACCACGCTCTTCAAAAGACACCATTACAACGCTTAATACTATTCCTAGAAGACAGACATGTTTGCAATTAGAGTAGTCTGCATGGTGTTTGAAAGGGAGTCGCTCACATATATGAGGCGACCATCTTAATCCTCGGGAGTAGCAACGCATCTGTGATCGACTTCAGATAGAACCCCTGTTCTATATGAAGTTTATACAGATGTCCATTGGCGACAGTGACCACTTACCATCAAGTGGACTGCATACTTGCTTACCACTTATCTTATAAAAAAACGAACCACGATCACTTCACTGTATTAAGCTAAACTTGGCTAGCTAAATTACACCCCTGTTAGTGCAGTAAAATCCCGAATAATTCGGTGTCAACCCAAGGAACCGTGAATTTTTTTGACGATTGTCTCACTTGTCACAAAAACACTTCATAATAAATTCAGTGTCTTTCCAAAGTCATGTGGTAGCTTTTATGCAAAATATATGTGATATCTTTTAAAGACCCTCCCCCCCTTCCCGTCGAAAAAATTTACTTCATAATAATATCCCTAATTGCATCTTTCTTGTAAGTATTTATGTATGTTTGTAACTCTTTCACTCAAAAACGACTAGTCGAATTTCGCTTAAATTTGGCACACAGATAGTTTATGACCTCGATTAACACACAGACGCTCAATACCATGATAAACATAAAGCGGGCGGAGCCACGGGAGTAAGCCAGTATCCAATAAGTTCAGTAATTCATTGCCACTACACTAACAATGGCATATGGACTTCATATTGTTCATTGTAACAACGTACTCTCAACAATATCAACAATTTAATTCCAATCGTACCTAATTATTGTTCTATTGTTCTCAGATATGCTTTCTTGTCTTTATTGTAACGAATTTATTATGTAATGACGCGTAAATATTTATTACGGTATGATACCCTAAGGTGAAAGGGTGAAAAATAAACAATTGAACCACCCACTAAACAGTGGGGATGGTAAATATCTTTTACATTTGTACATTATGTTACAATGTTTTAATAACATTGTATTATTATGTATAAATGTTAAGGATCCGGGAGGTATTCGATCTCCTAGAGAATTGCCAGAGTAAAGAGGGTACCCCTCGAGGCCCGAACAACCTTGCCCAACCGCCGACACAGCCGTAGCATATGAGAGACCGGAGGGTAAGACGTCCCCGAATATATATAAAAAAACAATTAAAATATACCTAATTTACATATATAATCAAGTTCACAAGTTGAAAATAGTGAAAAATAGGGATGAAACTAGTAAAAATACATGCAATAAGAAATATTTTAGAAAACTATAAGGAAATAAGAATTTTGAAAAGAAAAGATACTTAAAACTCTTTCAGTATCTTTCCAATTAAAAGTTTTGCCACTCGAAACGAAAAAAAATTTTTGGACAATTATTTAAATATATTATATTATAAGAAATACCCAAAAGTTTAATTTTAATGCTGACAAAATCAAAATATGTTTATATATTTTTTAAATAGATCGTTATATATTCCTTTAAAAAAATAGGTGTTCTGACCAGACAATTATTGATATTTAAGCGTTTCACTTAAATAATAAGCGTGTGAGACGTGCACTTTGAAATTTTCTAAATTATTTTTATTTAATAATGCACAAATGGTTATCAATATGATTACTGTTTTATGATTTTGCATGCGTTGGTGAGTTATAGAGAAACTAATTTTGTACGTATATTCACGCAAACTAATAATTGATGCTTTATTGCTTAAGGAAGCTCTTGATGTATAAATAACTTAAGGTTTGGACTATAAAAATAATATACATATTTTTATCATATGGTTATAACCAACGACCTTGCAATATCTGATGGTAAATGGCGACTGCCGTCCAAGGACTCAAACCAAGTATTCAAACCTAGATAAGATCATTCTTACCTGAGGTTAGCGACCTATGCGCCTCAGATAAGCATATATTCTTTACCACACCCTTTACTAGACTAGACTAGGACACAACTAAGCATAACACTGCTGTTATTGTGTTTTAGACCATAATCAACTCAGTGGACTAAGGCCTAAAACTCTAATTCTGAAAGAAGACCCGTGCCCAGCAGTAAGACAATAATGGGTTGACGAAGAAAAAAAATGGACAACACCGTTAACTACCTACTCTAATTCCATAAATGTAACTCACGATCTGAGTCAAGGCAGAGTTATAAAATAACTTTATATAATAAGCATAACGAATTAAATCGATAAGATATATCACAATTGTATTGTATGGTAATACCAGCCTCAGTAACCTACATTGGATAATTCAATTGAAAGAGCAAGGAACTGACTCAGTTACTGTCTTTGCTGAAAGGTGCAAGGTTAGATATTAAAGATAAGCTATATCTATATTAAAGACTAGCTGAGCCCGCGGTTTCACCCGCGTATAAAAGAAATGTAATGGTACATACATTAACCAACATTTTCTACCTTTAATAATTCTATTTTATTCTTTTTTAATGCATGTTTCCCGCACCCGTGCATTTTTCCGAGATAAAAAGTAGCCTATATCATTTTCTGACCCTTAAGCGACTACCACTGTGGTAGTCGCGCAAAATATCTTTCCGAGCCATGTTATAAACAGAAACATAACTATCCCAAGCAAACCTTAAATTATTTTCATTTAAATAAGTTGCCTATATGTTAAACCAGACTATAATCTATGTCTCTGTTAAACTTTATCCAATGCCATTCAGCCGTTGTGACGTGATTGAAAAACTAACATCCACCTATCCTCACAAAATTTCGTTTTTATAATTATTAAGTCGGGTTTTTATAAAAAATGTGATGTGATGTTATATATATGACCTATAGCCTTCCGTAGTAAATGGACTATTCAACACAAAAATGTTTTTTCAATTCGAACCAGTAGTTCCCGAGATTAGCGCTTTCAAACAAACAAGCAAACTCTTCTGCTTTATAAACGCTAAACGTTATTTACACTCATAGCCCCACAGCAGGATTTTCTCCTGTCTCGTGGGTGCCGTGGACACACAAAGACGAATACACAAACACCCAGACCCAGAACAGACATCTAAACTCATTATTCAGACGTGTCTGGCCGGGGATCGAACCCGGGTACCACTGCGTATCAGACCGGTATGGTGACCGCTGCGCCAAGTGGGTAGTCGGAGACTTTATAATACTAGTATATATAGTATAGATGTAAATAATAGAGGGCCTATCTGACGTTTTCTTACAATATTATAAAGGCGGAAGTTTGTGAGGATGTATGGATGTTTGTTACTTTTTCATACAAAACTACTAGTCGGATTTCGCTGAAGTTTGTCACGCAGATAGTTTATGAGTTGGACTAATGGACACATGGGCAGCAATTACATAATTCATTAGTGAGAGTATTTAAAATTCTAACAGAATCGTATGCATTTTGACGTGATTTTTTTTGAAGTGAAAACCTCTTAAGCCGCGTATTGGTAGTGCGTTTAGTTATTGTCGGTAGGGGGTAAGCTTAAGGAATTATAAGCGACGTCCTCGTCATCATTATGCTAATATTTCTTACTACTCATAGCTACAAATATACCTTGTACATATAACGTCTTTACCTATGATATTGCCGTTCTGTTGTACCGGCCATTTTAAATCAATATATTTTTTTTGGCTGACAATTCTAATTTCAATTGAATTTTATTTTTAAAACATGAAATTATTTTTTCTAAAGTCGTCATTTGTTAAATAGTTAGTGGTTTATTTTTTCGTGGATTTCGTGGATGGATACGTGAAAAATTCGTCCATTTGCGTCAAACTGGCAAGGTAAAAAAGCTTGACAAATGGGTACCCCACGAACTCAATGATCGCCAGCGCGAAGTACGCGTCGAGACTGCACTGCTCAACAGGCATACAAATAAAGGAATTCTGAACCGAATTGTTACTTGTGACAAGAAATGGGTCCTGTTCGACAATTGTAAGCGCTCAGCAAGTTGGTTGGACCCTGGCTCAGCACCCAGACAATGCCCTAACCGTAAATTTGCCTAGAAAGTGATGGTCACTGTTTGGTGGTCTAACGCGGGTGTAATTCATCACAGAAATAGACATTAGAAAATTCCAAAGATTACTTTGGATTTATTATTATTATTTTCACGTCTTCGGCAGTCCTCGTGACTGCTTCCGATTTTTTGTTTAGAGTACACAGTGTTTTAGGGCAAAAATAATAAAAATATAATTGCCCAAAATTTATTACTTTAAGCTTATTACAACTAATATTCTTATTAAGGTTAAATCAATTTATATGTATATTTTAAATCTAGGGGTATTCATTATTAATTTTAATAATTAAATACTAACACTGCATGATTATGATTTAAAGCGATATTTAGGTATGCAGACGCATTAAGTTTTAAATTAGAATATTAGTCATTATCAATCAAATTTGTAGATTATATCATAAATGTCACTGACTTGTCGTTCTAAACATATCTTGTGTATGGAATAAAGATCTTTCATACCACTTTTAAATCAATCGTACAGTATTAATAGGGTTGTCAAGTTAATAATAAACGACTACAATAATATAAAAATTAAAACAGAACGTATAATATGTTCTGTTTTAATTGTTAAGTTAAGTATAAATAAAATTACTGAAATCGACGAACAAATTGTATTAAATACTTTTTTCGTAATCCAAAAAAAAATTATACTTTAGTTGAGAAGCTTAGCAGAGAACAAGGAAACTTTAAAAAATATTTACTCATAACTCTAGGAATTATCTCCGTTTATATATTTTATCTTAAATCTATCACGCTGTGGTTTTCCTCTAACTGTGCAAACAAGTTATAATATAAATCTTAATTTCCAAATAAATATGGTGATCATTCTTACTAATCTTAAAAGGCGAATGTGTAGGTGGAGGCAGTGGCGTCGCAAGACCTTAACTTAACGTGGGCATAGGTAGTACATTTCGCGACGCCCTCTGATGGGGCAAGAAGGGTTTATAAGCCGGAGAGTGACATATTTTTAAGTTGAAAATTAATTCTAATGTATTTATTTTAGCAAAAACCTTGTGAATTGTGCTTTTCGATTTTCCATACTTTTTAAAATTTATTTACGGCTGTGAGGCGCGAGGCCTTTAAACGGCGAGGCCATAGGCGGTGGCCCACAACGCCCACGCCTTACGCCGACTCTGGGTGGACGGATGTATGTTACTGTTTCACGCATCGGATTTGCATGAAATTTTCATAGATGATTATGTGCTAGAATAATATATTGGAAATCTTCACCGTGGCCCAAGCGGGCGTAGTCGCGGGTATCTATTATTTATATACAAAACAACAAAAAGCGTATAAACTTCCGTCTAGAACATATCTTCGATCGATCTGGGTAACAAGTTATCCATAAAAAAAATGAAAATAAAAATAAAAACACAAAAAATTCACTTCTAAGACCAAACTCCAACCTTCGTGTGGTAAATGTGTGAGTAGATATCAATGTATCGAAACTGATAGAGTTTTGGCGAAAAATACAAATTTCGAATGAATTTAGCACTTTTCTCTAGAACCACAGGTCGAATCAGAAAAATATATAGCTAAAGAAATGACAATGTCTCATGGCCCATGACTTTTGTTCGTGATATTTTTGTCAAAAATCTATATTTATCGCAATAAATGCGAAAAATGTCGATAAATTTTTTTTGATTTGACCTTAAAAATCGAATTTGAGGGTATATTGATTATGGTATTATTGATCAGTGCATCAAAATAAATAAGCATATAGTATAGGATATAGATCAGAGGATCGGTTCTAAACGGAAGTACACCCAAAAACCAACGAAAAAGACAATCGGTGGATAAAGAAATGAGAATACTTAAACTGTATATAAAACAGTTTAAGACTATTTCTCATTCCTATTTATAACTTATGATCAGTCATTATAACTTGCGTAATTTAAGGCATGACCGGATAAGTAGAGTTCAAGGTGTTTAGCATTAGCCCAGAACATGTGTTAATCAACTTCCTAAACTATCTGTGTGCCACATTTCAAGGAAATCCGCCAAGTAATTTTTTTTTATAATATGGAAGTAGCAAACGAGCATGCAGCAGTAGCAGCAGCAGGAGCAGCAGTGCTATGCGCTGCTGTGTTCTGGTCTGAAGGGTGTGGTAAGGGAGACATACTTTTCCGAGGCATTCCATCTTAGTCCTCAGGGGTAGCAACGCATCTGTGGCTAACCTTCGGTGAGACTTTGATCTTACCTAGGGTTGATTACAGATGTCCATGGGCGGCAGTAGACTGCATGCTCGTTTGCTACTCCTATAATATAAAGAAAAATCGAATACGCGCATCATTTTAGAAAATATAGTGGCTAGTGGTGCGTCTCTGGAGCGGATACTATAGATGGAATGTGTGACAACCATTGACTATAAACTATCACTTTTTTATCTACAATAATATAATGTTCTTTAA
Organism: Cecropterus lyciades; assembly: GCA_002930495.1. NCBI lineage: Eukaryota > Metazoa > Arthropoda > Insecta > Lepidoptera > Hesperiidae > Cecropterus > Cecropterus lyciades. Next base: position 571,594 of record MOOZ01000152.1, read on the forward strand.
GACGTGCTTTATTATTTACTAGGTTATTTCCACAGCTCCGTTTTCATCGCGTTTACCACTGTAATGAGTATTCTATGTGTCAATTTAGGACATAAACTACCTTTGTGCCAAATTTCAGCGAAATCCGACCAGTACTTTGCGTAAAGGATAACAACCGACATACATCCTCACAAACTTTTGCATTTATAATATTGGTAACATACAAAATTTATTATATACTTGTAAAACTGTTACAGACCCAGACAGATCTAAAGACTCGATCGAGTGATTGACGTGTTTATACCTGGCTGTGAACTTGATAATGTTATCTTATCATTACCTTGTTCTAAGGTTATGTATATCGATAATAATTCATTGTCATCTCGTACCATTTCCTATCGAGATTGCAAGCTTCATCAGCCAAGAAAATGGACATACATATATACATACAAATCCTCGAAAACATTACATTCTGAAGCAATCAGGAAAAAAGCGTTGTACTTAGTGTCTTATAAAAAATAACTATTTTGGGGTCAAGTATAGTGTAGTATAGTATAAAAAATAATGAAATAAACAAGCCTTGAGTAAACTTTATAGTACCTACATAGTCTCGTCCCTGTAGTTCCAGGAGTAGATTAGGGCTACGGTATCCCCTGCCTGTCGTAAGAGGCGTGTAAAAGGGGCTTCCGGGGTTGCGGACGGCAAGAGTGGGAGCTCGAACCGTCCTGCCAAGTAACCCTTGATTGTTATTAATTATGAATCTTTTTTAGTAAGACTGACGTCCTCTCTTAGGTCGGTAGGTGCGTTTTCCTTGAGGATTAAGTTAGAATGCCTCATATACCCAGAGAGATGCTTCAAGCGTCATTTGCTCTGCGCTGTAAGCGTTAGCGTTGAGCATCAAAAATAAATGTAGCCAAAAAAAAAATTCAATGATCTTACAAGAACATGATTTTTCTTTTTCTTTATTCTATGGAAGTAGCAAACGAGCATGCAGCCCACATGATGGTAAGTGGCTACTGCCGCATGTGGACATCTGTAATCAACCCTAGGTTGTAGGTGTTGTAATCTCACCTAAGGTTAGCCACAGATGCGTTGCTACCCTTGTCCTCAAGGGTAGCAACGCATAGAATAAGATGGAATGCCTCGGAAAAGTATGACTCCCTTCAGACGAGAACATAATAGCGCATTACAATGCTGCTATTAGGCAGAAATAGGTGTGACGATGTTGCTTCCGGAGTCGAACCACAAAGAGTTCTACCAATTTCGAGCAATTTGCAAGAATGGTGACGCTAAAAGCGCTAAGCACTACGCACCCTCAAAACCAGAATACCACGCTAACAAAACCCATTTATATGGCTGCAAGCTTAATATCCTACTATTGTGAACGGGTTTGTTCCCTCCCAAGTTATGAGGCATGGAAAATAAATTATAATAATATATAAATACTAAGAATTTGTAGCAATGTTTTTGTTAAGGAGGAATCCGACACAACAGCCCCTACCTTTATTAGAGTCAAACCACAAAATGTTCTTTCAAAAATTCATACTGATTCAGGATCGCTGTTGACAGGCGACAATAATCGACAGCTACGCCTGTGGTCACGAGCGATCGGTGACTCCAGGTAGGCTCCATTAGGTTGTCTCTGTAAACTTAGGGTCAGAAACAGTTGCCTGTCGTAAGAGGCGTCTAAAAGGGGGCTTCCCAATGATGCAGTGCAGTCGGAACTCGAACCGCCCGGCCAGTGTCTCCGGGAAGGACAACGGGATGTGTGGCTTCATTATGTCGTAAGCACCCAAAGATGCGCTCAAAGGACACTGATTGGGTTTCTTTTGAGATTCCGGAGTTCTACGTAGCACCGAGGAAGGTCACTGAGGTTTTTTAGAGTGGTAGACATCTCAAATAGCCCGATCTCTTCCAAGGTACTGACAGACCTCTTAAACGTCCTCTTGAACAAAGCTCCACTAGGTGATGTATTATAGGAAAATCCTTTTCTTTCTCCTCTTCCTCATACAAAATGTCAAACTTCTAAACAGGCTATGCGTCAATCAGTTTTTGTCAATGACTTTTGTTAGGTTGATATCGTAGTGCAAAATACTACACGGATGTGTAATAACAAAGGGATTATTCATTGACTGTATATTTCAACAGTCATCGGAAAGGCCGCTGACCTGCCTTGACATTTTGACAAGTACTTTCTACCTGAGGTCCAAATTTTTAGGGTTTTTAATACGAGTACTCTTGAATTTTATCTTATTTTGTGTGCCTGTATTTTTTTAAAGGAAAGAGATTATAATGGCTAAAGATTTCAAATGAATTCAATTTTGCGTTTAATCATTTTATTATAAAAATACTAGTTTTGACCTGTAAAATCTGTAAATTTACGTGTAATTTACAAATTTGTTTGATAAAGTTTCTTTTATCAAATGGAAGTAGCATTCGAGCATGCAGTCCACCTCATGGTAAGTGTTCTTGATCAGTCGTTCTTGCGTGTTTACGTAACAAACAGACACACACTATATGATTTATACATTCATGTATATTTTATATATTCAGGGAATATCAACGACGGTAATATGCCTGTCTCGCAGTGGGTTCCGCGTTCGATTTCCAGCCTAAATGACGAATTTAGATTTGTTCTGGGTTTTTGTGGGTATGTCTGTATAAGTCTAGAAAGCGTTATTTAAGTGTTACCTTCTGCTAATGTTTATCCTTAAGTTGTTCATGTACTTAAATGATTTGAAAAATAAAGTGCTGAGTTCGTTTTTCTATTGAACTTAAATTGGTTTGAGAATTTAATTATGGGTATTAATACATAATACAACGCAGTAAAATTGTATATTTGTACCTAAACATTATTTACTATATTTTTGTATGTATAGGTACTTATATTAATTTGTTAAGTAAATAAACATGTAGTTCAAATGATAAAAGCATGTGTTTAAAATTAAAATGAGGATGATAACAACCGAAAGAACGACATAACAGGTAATAAATTAATTGGTATATATCCATATCGAATTAAAATGCTTATAAAATGTGGCCTTATTAACTATAATAGTTAGTCATTTCAATTATTAAACGTGAAATATTATATCAATTCAATTAATGGCGACATTATATTTAAGACAAACCAAACCGTGTAGTTAATTTAACTAATACTAATTATAATGGCTAAATTTAGTCAGGATGTATGTATGTTACGAATATGCGTTGAGTACAATCGATTATCTGCCACAAAAGATAAGTTAAATATTTTCAACGACTCTGTCCTTTCCCTAAAAGGAAAATTGCTCTTCATGTGTTATATAAATCACCCTAAATTATTGTTTAAATTAAATTGTATCACCTCGTATTTATTTTTTTATTATACCACGCTTAAACACGTCTTTCTTGAATTTTTGGCATGCATACTGGTCTATATTTATATTAAAAATTTGTAAATGTATTGTATGTTATGCTGTTTTTGTGTCAATAAATAAATAAAGTATGTTAGTTGCTTTTTAAAAATTCTAGTCGAATTCCCCTAAATTTGGCGCATAGTTTATGGCCTGGATAAACACATGGGATACTCATTACCGTAGTATACGTGACCGAAACGAGAGCAGCTAGATTAAGGTAGTTTTAATAAAATTAACTATAAACGTAAACATAAACGCTTTTTAACGCACTAATAGTCCCACAGTAGGATTTTCTCCTGTGTCGTGGGTGCCATGGACACACAAAGACGAATACACAAACATCCAGACCCAGAACAGAAATCTAAACTTCATCATTCAGATGTCTGTCTAGCCGGGGATCGAACCCGGGACCAACTGCGTGTCAGACCGGTATGGTGACCTCTCCGCCACGCTGGTCGTCAAACTATGAAACATATACTTCAATTAAAACACGATTATCAGCCTGGTCTTCCAAGTATACATATACTAAATATTATAATAATAATTATTGCCAAAATAGGGATAATTTAGCAAATAATTATTTAACTATCAGCTAATAACAAATTAATTAAATTTAAATTTTGATACTTCCAAAATTAGTTTTTGTCGCATTATTTTAATATTTTCCTTAAAGTTAACATGATAAACATAGAAATACGAGCAATATATGCATGGCGAATAAATAACATATATAAAATTATAAATATAACAAGTGGTAAAACCAGTGTAGTGAGACCGGGTATGCAGCACCGCCCTATTTCTAGCTTGAAGCAGTTCTTGCGTTTCGGTATAAGTGAGCCTGCAACCCGGCTCTCTTATATATGAGGCGAGCATCTTTGTTCTCAGAAGTAGCAACGCGTCTGTGATCGACATCAGATAGAACCCCTATATAAAGTAGCTTACAGATGTCCATGGGAGGCAGTAACTACTTACCATCAGGTGGACTGCATGCTCGTTTGTTATTTCAATCTTATAAAAAAGTTTCTCATTTTCTGTCTACACCATAAAATAAACGTCAAATTTAATGGTTTAGTAGTATAGGCTCTGTGACGATAGGATTAAATTTGGCATACCGATAGTTTATGACCTAGATTAACACATAATATACTTTTTAAAATGGGGACCAAAGCTAGTACTTATCGGTAAACTAGCTGTGCCCAGTGGTTTCACCCGCTACTAGATAAAAAAAAATTGTTATGTTATTGTTACGTGATGTTATTTAGCCTATAGCCATCCTCAATAAATTTACTATACAACACAAAAATATTTTTTTTAATTCAAAGCAGTACTTCCTGAGATTAGCGCGTTCACGCAAACAACTAAATCCTTCAGATTTATAATATTATAAGTATAACTACATAAGTATAGATTACATTGTGGTGTGGTAAGGGCAACACTTATACGATGTAACTAAAACTAACTAACAAAACTAACTTACTAACTAACTAAACCTAAACCTCATAGCAACGCATCTGTGGCCGACCTCACATAGGACATTAACCTGTCTGAGGCTGATTAGGTATATATTTTTATGGCAGGGCCCGCAAACGGCAGTTGCCACTTATCATCAAATAGGCATCCTTTATGAAATAAAAGCATATTATGAAAAAATTGATTTTTTGACAGAAGTGAAATTTCAGAAAAGTAGCCTACGAGAGATTGAGATGGATATAGAGTATCGGGACTTTTAGTACAAATGTAAGGTTTATTATTTTTTAGTCAAAATCAAAAATGATTTTATATTTTAATTTAAAATATTTTATCACATATTAATTTAAAATACTGTGCTATATACATATTCTACGTCATTCTCTTAATTTCATCCTATACATATATGTGTTTATTTATTTATCGTGACGCATTTTCGTTTCACCGAGTTTCAAGTCACAACGATTCTAAAGTTTCACTTTAAAAATGGATGTAAATTAGTTTAAATTTCAATAAAATTGCTATTAGAGAAACAGTTGTAGAGAAGGTTGAAACGTAACGGCGACACCGTTAGGTATAGTTCAGTTTTAGAGTTTATCTCATTTGAAGCGTGTAAGAATGCCTTTCCCCCAGATATGTGGATATCTAAGCTTTGTGTCAAATCTATCAATATGTGCTTGATATTATACACTAGCTAAAGTACTCGTGCTTCGCAACGGGACATAAAAATAGTCGCCATCTTTAAATAGTGCAAAATATCGAAATCCTAAGTAGCGTATAAGTTGAACAGGTAAATAAGCTTCATCCATGGAAAATTTCATGTAAATCGGACCAGTGGTTCTTGTGTGATTGAGTAACAAACAACACCATCCTATCTTTTATATATTAGTATAGATTAACACGTTCAGAAATAGAAAGAGCCAAGAATTCATATCCTCTTTATTTCATTGAACAGCTTTAAACTGGTCAATCATCCCCCTTAACTGAATGAACATTTAAAAGATATCCTCCTTACCGGAAAACTTTTTTTTAGTTTTAAATTATCTTCGACTGGTCAATAAACGAAAATAAGGGATCCCCCAGTGCTTAAAAAGAATTACTTATGTAACAATCAGTTACTAAGTCGAACAGAAAATCGACGAATTAACTTCTGTGGCTGCGTATTTAATGTTTAATGCGTGATTTTTTATTTACCAATCCAACAAGAATCCAATAAGCATCTATGCTGTACGACTCCATATACCTATGAGGTTGATTTATTAATACAAGTATGTCTCCCTTATTACACCCTTTAGACCACAACACCGCTTACTAACGCGGTATTCAGACTGTTACTGCCGCCATTTATAATTGACCAGGGCAGGCTTAATTGAGAAGTTTCACACATGCGTTTGTTCCAAACGGACTAAGAAAGCTTCTTGGTAAACGGTTACTAGTAACATTGTTAAAATATTAAAACAAAAAACCCGACCACTTAAAACGATTATTTTGTTCATAATTACGTTTAATTGAACGCTATTACAATATATATATTTTGAGAATGGTGTATTTAATAGCTTTCATTTGATATCCATATTGTCGTGATAATAAAAAGTCATCACTCCTCCTCCTTTCTCCCTATTTGCAGACGCCATTTTGAAAAAACATATAGCCTATGTAACTTTCTAAACTGAGCGGATTCGAATGATATGTCATACGTCACAATCCGTCAAGCCGTTTGGGCTGTAGCGCGTGCTAAAGAAATAGACATACATACAACAAAACATAAATACATACGCTCGAAAAACCATAACCCCCTTCTGACGCAGTCGGGTAAAAGTATGGTGGTAGTGCCACTGCAGTCTAACTACAAAGAGTTCTACCTGAGATTCACAAATGCGTTTCTAACTGGACTAAATAACGCCTCTTCGTAATTGTTTATGGTAAAATGTATGGCGGTATGCCGCTACAATCGAACTACAAAGAGTTTTAAACCCTATATGAAGTAAGAACTTAAAGTAAAGTAAATAAGAAGTTATGTAAACTACAATCCATTTCGATACTTTATGGCGTAAAATTTGTACAAAATAACTCATACATACCATTTAATTTGATCATCGTGTCATATTAATTAACACTACACGTTAATATAAGGAAAACACAAACATTTCACCACTTCAATTATTAATCACAAATTAACAAACATACAAACATCATGTATAAAAATGTTTAACATTCGAAATTTGTTGAACAAATTCTAAATTAAAATTCGAAATTTGAATATTTTGTTTGATTCGTTGTGTTTGTTTGAAGTTGGAACACAGTTGACGTATACAGCGGTGTACGGTCGTAGTGAAACTGTTGTGGACGTGATTCGACTGTAGTATCCAGTGATTCATTGAGGAGACCTGTGTGGTGCAAGTGATAAGGGATCGCCAGTAGTATAGTAATAATATTGCTATTTACAATAAAATAAAATATAATTTTTGTATTGGCGTATGAAGGATCTTACTAAATGTCAGATACAATTTTTTTCTTACACTACCATCAGATTGGAACACGACGTCAACTGAAAAGATCCGGGTTCCGGCCTGATGCTTAGCAGGTTTTCCTTTTTCATTGTAAACGATTATTAATCTGAATAGTGGATATGTATATTAACTCGGTATTTCTGGACAAATTTTAATGTTTAATTAAAACTATTATATGTAAAACCGACATTTGATTTATTATTTTACTTGTTTTTCTTTGTTTGAGTCATACCTACTTTTTATTATATCTTTTTAGGTGTTAGCGTTTTAATGAACATGAATGGATGAATTAATCGAATGATCTTGCTCAATGCTATGATGCTAATCAGTTATCAGACCACCGCACGGAATTCGGTCCAACAAGTGTCGCTAGGAGGAGCTTTTCACTGCTCTCACGTATATTTAAGTTCCGATGAGAATAGTATAGAAAAAGCCACTTTGCAGCTAATAAAACCCGCAGAGCAAACATACGCAGTGTTGTTTCTAACAGACGCGAGCGAATACTGTACAATCATATCCAATTTACAAATATATCTATTCACATCTCAAAGTGTAATTTGTGTAACTGTTCGCAATCGCAATATTGTCCAGAATTCCAACCGTCACAATGGAACCCTGTGGTGTAGTCTGTTCCAGGACTCTTCTAGTTACAGAGGAATGGAAAGAAAGAAGTTAAATACGAGAAAGTAATTTTATTTACTTTAAAATTTCGCCAAATTGGAATTGTTTAAATATGTGTCTTTTCTTTGCATAGTATAATTCGATGTTATTTGATTTTCACTCACCGAATGAATGATAAAGAATACATATAATTTATTTATATTAATTTTGTTCAAAACGATTAAACTAAACCGTGCGAATCACGGGCATGTTCCTTGTAAATAATAATTAAACATATCTATTTGTTAGGTAAGAGAACGTTAAATATTAATTTACTATCTATCATCCAAATAACTCTTATGATGTTAAATTTTTGGTCTTTATTTAATTTTACTAATTAAATACAAGAAGTTAAATCCTATCATATTTTATTTAGTATATTATTAACTAGTAAAATAATATGTAATGTAAAAACAGACATTGTTACGGTCTGATTCAGATCTTGTCGAGAAAAATTATTCTTTGCGAATACACCGTGCCCATTACATGCGCATTATAACAATACTATAATAATTCATTCTTGACTTCGTGCATGACTAATTTACTCGGTCCAATAGAAGGTAAGGTCGACATCAATAAAATAATAAAATATTCGTTCACTTTCAGAAAGGAGGACAGTATATTCCCCCGAGTTTTTTATTGTTTACAGTAAGTTATCTATTTCGTTTACAACTTTCCTCCTGTTACGGGTTACTCACCCAAATAGGCGTCCATATAGTAGTCCACAGTCCTTAGAAGTGGCGACACACTTTGTTACTTACACTTAGTGTAAGCTTTCCTACAGAATTAGTTATTTTCCTCGCCTTGTACCATTATAGGAAAACGATTTAATACGGTACTATGAAGTAGATCTTTCGACAGAATGTAATTTCGCTTGCAGTCTTGCATATTACGGTACATACTAGATCAAAACAAAATTCTGATATTCCTACGCCACTTGTAAACAATGAAGAACACTGCGTACTTGTACAAGGACAATAACCTACAAGCCGCTACCTTATCTGTACATCTATCCTCTCCGCTACATTTTATAACTTGGACCGTTGCCTCATTCGAAATATTTCTCCAGACGATGACGTAGATTGTCGTCAGAAAACACGTTTTTTAATGACGTGAATAATGTTTCCGTGTCGATTAATTAATAACCCGAAATACCATTTTGAGTGCTCACGCGATGGTAATACGGCCGCATTTGGTGGCTGGTAAAACAATTTGTATCGTTAAAATACTTTTATAAAATGATAATTGATGTATTATCACGATAGACAAATTGGTTTGTTTTTTTGGTTAAGTGATACGGATGTGTTTATTGTTGAAAAATAAGGGAGTAATTAGGCGACAAGTACTTTCACTCTTATGATAAAATTATCCTAAGAAATGAACAGTGAAAACTTTCAATCAAGACTCCGAGGTACGAGGCACGCTTGACGGTAAATCGGTACAATTAGAAGTGAAATTTAATGAATTACCGCTTACCGTTGCATCGCCTAAGAAATGGTCGGATGGCCGAGCGGTAATTGTAACAAAAAATAAATTAAAGTTGTTTAATGGTTACAAAGAAGTAATTTATAACAAGAATAAAGTTTTTTTCAATCACTAAGCATGAACCACGTGACATTGACCCGATCAACGTCATCAACAACACCAGTTTATTGTTCAAATAATAATCATGTCAATAAAACAAAAAAATGCCGGTACTTATTTCGGTACGATACTTCTGTCAACTTAGTCTTGCTATACAACGAGGTAATGTTGCCAGCATCCTGGGAACTCATCCTAGGGACAGCAATTTGGACGCAGCTTTTTATATTTAATTTGGCAATTTGTTTCTTTTTACATTTAAGTTATATTTTTATACATTTTATTGTTAAAATAGTTAATTTTTTGTTACTTCCAATTTAATAATAAATGAATAAATAAAACAAATCGTCACAAACAATTTTGAAGCATCAAAGAAGCCAGTGGATTGACCAAACGGTATAACAAAAAAAAATAAGATTGTTTAATCGTCAAAAATAACTAATTTAAATACAGTTTTTTTCAATCACTAAGCACGAACCACGTGACATTGACCCGATGACGGTCACTTTGTTAACAACAGTTGTCTGTTGTTCAAAATAATTACGTCAATAAAATAAATCGTCACACCAATTTTGATTCAATCATACGTATATGGATTGATTGCGGTGACATTTTGAGTTTCATTTGCATAACGGTTAATAAGTTTAATTGTTATTGGTGTATGGCTGGTTTACACATTGACGCTTTGTTTAATGGTAATATAAGGCTGCCGATAGCACAGCGATTATAAGTAGCGTATGTAATTTTAATTTAAAGCCTTCTAAAAATACTGATGAGGTTATTTATTGTGGATATTTAGTGTGGATATTTATCGTTGGCAGGATATTTATTACCTCGATAAACGTGACCGAAGCGGGCGGAGCCGCAGGAATGAACTAGTAATTTTAAATTGCAAGAAATTTTGATAGAGTAGACTTTAGATACTGTAGAGATTTTATTAGAATTGATATTTTTAGTCAAAAATATTTAAAATCCTTTAAATTCAGTAGGTTTCATCAGGTTTTCATTCAGGTTTTATCAGGTGGACTGCATGCTCGTCTACTACTTCAGTATTATAAAAAAAGTTGGTTAGCTCCTTTAGTTGGCTCCTTTAGTGAAGTTAAAATAGAATAAGAACTCTCTCATTGTACGGAAATATACATACCTATAAAGGTAGGTTCTTAAAAGTATCTGCTCTGATTTACATCTAATACCATAAAAAATATCGACTACTAAACACAATACAATGGTTACTTCGTCTAACTTGTTATCAGTGAACGTTTTCTGTAAAACAAAACACTAATGTTAATGTAAGCCTTGATATCTTCAATAACAATCTATGTTGTAGTCCTTTCTTCCTCCGATAAATAAATATATATGTATCTTTCCTTATCCTCTAAAACAACCTTAATGAAACACAATAGAAATCTTTTACCTTAAGAAACAAAAAACTTGTCTAGAAGTACAGGTAAAAACTTGGGAAATAAAAAAAAAACAAATCAGCAAAGTCAGCAAAATTTGAAGAAAGATATACAATAAATACATAACTAACTTATATTTGCGGTTCCGCCCGCTTCAGTCACCTCAGTGCTTACCACGGTTACAAGTGTCCTTTGTATTAATCTAGATCTGTGCGCCAATCTTCAGCAAAATGCGACAAGTAATTTTTGCGTCAAAGATTAACAAATACTCATACAAACTTTCGAATTTATAATATTAGTAAGATTTTTTGTACGTTTCATTTAACATATCTAACAGGTGGACATTTAGTTATGTATTCTAGAGACAAGATTTTTTTTGGTAAATAATTTATAGAGTGAATTTGGTGTAACTATATACATAAATACTTCTAGTTTATTTCTATTATATATTATTAAACCTGAGTTTTTTATACAAGAACTAGGTCCTTATTCATCACAACATTTTGCGACTTCAAATACTGTTTAACCAAAGTCGACAAAGTGTGGACAGCCTTACAGATACGTCACTGTGAATAAAAGGGCGTCCACTTGCGTAAATCTGTTTCTTCGGATATCGTAACGGCCCTTGACATACGAATGGAAGCCATTTTGAAATGTTCGCTGCGTGAATTGAATCGCTTTGATGAGCGTACTATACCGCCCGTGGAGTTTATTAATGTACCTTAAATGGTTTCCTACAATAAAAGGGAAAGAAAATGTACTACCAATGTATATATTTTCTATTATTTCCTATTTTTAATATTTTACAAGGTGGGAGACCGAATTCGTCCGGGGTGGTATCACTGCCACACTTATTTCTAGCGTAAAACATTTTTTTTTTATAGTATGGAAGTAGCAAACGAGCATGCAGCCCACCTGATGGTAAGTGGCTACTGTCGCCCATGGACATCGGTAATCAACCTTAGGTAA
>MOOZ01000153.1:15939-38105 GCA_002930495.1 Cecropterus lyciades
AGTGCGAAAACGTGCCCGTGCTCCCGCCGTACGGTGCGAGGAGTAAATACAGTGGGTTTAGCCGGTAAGAGTCCGGCATAACCCAGCTGCTCCCCCGGGCGGCTGGTATCCAAGAGGATTACCCACTATAAAAAAAAAGTATATTAATACATATAGTAACTAAAATGTTCTAGTCGTCGCTCCTGCAGAGTAACGGTGTCTTATTGTTTACGGATACATACAAAAACATAACAAATAAATGCATATTACTAAATACCCCGTACCAGGAGTGTATTAAAGAACATATTTTATAAAGAACATATTTTTGAGTTCCCACTATCTGAATTGGAAGTCACATCGTAACATAGGTATTCGTTTTTCCCGAAAAATCCGTACCAAAAAATTCGTGAAAATGCAGGTAAAGTGAGTTATCAAAATGCATGGGAAGCCAGGATTTTCTCTTATCCCTATACCGTTTGAGGACTTTACCGTCCAATCAATTTCGTTTCGATGAAAGTGACATTAATCCAATCGAGATAGTTTTCATTTGAGTTTCTATAGTCATATATTAAAACTATTGAAATAAATTAGATTTCGAAAAATACAAGAAAAAACCTTATATAAAAAAAATTGGCGTATTACCTGAGGTCAACAAAATAATTATGAGGTTTTCATATAGGATAGTACTATATTGAGGAGACCTACAAGTGTGCTTAAGTTGAATGATGGTACTAAGTTGAAATCACAAAGTTGGCTTCGTCTGCCTCCCCGGATTCCTCTTTTTAACCGACTTCCAAAAAAGGAGGTTCTCAATTCGACTGTATTTTTCTTTATGTTTGAACCTTTGATACTTCCGACTGGGTGAACCGATTTTGACATTTTTTATTTGAAAGCTGGTGCTTCCCGTGGGGTCCCATTTTAATTTGGCTGAATTCGGACAAATGCATCTATAAGAAAACCACATAAGTCTTAAATTTGCATTTAATGTGTGCGCGAAATATAGACGAATAACTCAGCTTTTATCCGATTCTCATGAAACTTATAATAAACATTAGGTATCTCGAATGAAATGATATAATGAAAAATGTGACCTACTCCTCAACCCTGATAATGCAGGGGTACTTCGAACGTAGACCATAGAACGTGGCTATTTGGTGCTTACGTATATGCATTACGATTAATATACAGAGATATAAGATGAAAATATTGACCTACAACTCCTCAAACCTGATGACGCAGGGTACTGCAAGCCTAAGTGATAAGAGTTAGCCATTAGGTGCTCACGGATATATAAGGAGATTGATAAACAGAGACATGAGACGTCAAATTGGATCTTCAACTCTTCAACCCTGATGACACAGGGGTACTTCGAACCTAGACCATAGTAGTTGGCCATTTATTGCTTACGTATATGAACTAAGATTACCATGCAGAGATATAAGATGAAAATTTTGATCTTCAACTCCACAAATCTGATGATGCAGGTTACTGCAAGCCTAATGTATGGCATAGGATTGGGTTGAGCTGTAGTAATTTATATTAGATGGATTAGGTTAGGTTGGAACATAATAGAAAACATAAAACTAAGCGAGCAGGGCGCGGCAGAGCCCTGCGAGCGGGTGTGCTTATTTCATATAAATACAGACCGAACCTTTATTCACCTCTATATAATTTATAAAAGTTTTGTTAGTCATAGCTTAGGACTAAATTTAACACTTATGCTGGAAGTTGAATATACGTTTGTATTTATGTTTCAATTTATGCTTTCGCGTAAATTTATATTTACGAAGTAAAATTAGTGATATAATATGAAGATAAATACAAGCGCTGACTTCGGGACTATGTACACTGTATGTAAGAAACCAACATATATTTAATTTATTTTTTTGCTTTTTTATGGTATAGAAATCGGTTTATATTTTTTGTTAAAAAACATTTTTATTCTTCTTTCCTCACACCTTTCAAACCAGAGCAAAGTCTACCAATTCGCACTTTACCAACGTGGTGGGCTTTAGCCTATTCTAAGAGAAGACCCGTGCCCAGCAGTGCAACAATGAGTTGACGACAAAAGACTAACTTATACCGCACACAGAATAAATCTAAGTATCCTAGTAAATGTCATAAATCCGCTCGAGCTCGAAAGAAATAAAATAACCTTTGTCGCAAGGTACCATTCCGTAACCGTACGGTCCGATTACACTTGCGGTTATCGTATCACATTCGCTGTTCGATCGTGTCTAATATCCTGTCGAATATTGAGAAATGTGGTTCAAGAGCAATAATCAATATCCTTTTTACAGGTGAATTCTGTTTGTGTTTAATTCCTACAATAAATATATATTTGACGTCCCGCGTAGCGGTGCAGTCACTGTACGCTCTGACACGTTGCAGGTTCCGTGTTCGATCCCCGGCTAAATACATCTGAATTTAGTTATCTGGGTCTGATTGTTTGTACATGGCAACCACGACAAAGGAATAACCTAGTGTGGTGCTATTAGTATAGAAAAACGTAATTATTGTTATGATCATAAGAAAAACTATTATCAGTTCTAATTCTAATTGTCGTTAATATCCAAACATTGATGAAGTCAAAATGAAAGGACACGATAGCCAACTTTATTAAACACACCGTAGAGAACATTAATAAGAACTTACAGTAGAGTCAGGGTAATTCCTACTCAGTCCTCAGAAATTGCAAAACAACCGTTCCCACCCTCAGGTAGAACCTACTCCATCTCCGTCCTATTTTGTTACAGATGGCCAAAGCCGACAGTTATCACTTAACTCATACTCACACCATTAGGCTCAGACTGCTTAGTCAGATGTTAACTGATCCCTGTCGCCCTCTGATATTTATAACCAAATCGACTACTACCTGACCTCAATCAAAAATTAAGGTCAGGTAGAACTCAAACTATAAGAATACTTTCTTAACCCTTCAGCAGACCCAAACAGACTGCAGAGTCAGCTAAGTATATTTAATATTAAATAAACAAACTCCTTTTATCATCTTGTTAATTTGTTACGTATTTTTATCTAAATGTATATCTGTTAAACAAATGCACATATAGAGTCGTGAATAATGTACTGTAAAGCAGTCCGCCATCTATATTCATTTGCATAGTGAATCAATCAGCTGCGTTAATTACTAGACAGAATTACAATGATGCGAGTGGATCGAACAAACATATTTAACTTTGAATTCATTTGGTTATTTTTTTATTTTTAATCAATTAATCAACGGAATATGACTGTTTTGACGTCGGGGATTACGTCAAAATTACTTTATATTCTTGATTTACTTATATAATTCTAAATATATGTACTCTTAACTGACACAAAACGCAACGTCAGGTGCGATCGGCAATTGAAGGGTGGGTAGTTTCAAAAAATTATATGCTTGCTTTGCTTGCCGTGCCGTGCTGTGCGAAGACTGGGTCTCTGTTGTTATCATTGGATAACAGTCGTTAAACTTTGTTGCAGATCTTGAAGACGATTTTTAAGCAACAGAAACCAGTGGTTTACTAACCCATATCCGTCCATCAGCCCTTTAAGGTCAACTGCTTTAGATATTTCTACTCTTTTCGCGATTTTAGCAATAGTCACCGCGTCTGGTTTGCGTGTCGGCAACCGCAAGGGAAGTTGATGTTACTCAGGAAAACGTCACTGTTTATCCTTTATAACTCCTGGACTTAGTCTCTTAGTAGCCTTCCATGACATCCACGGGGAGAAAGGAAGTGGTACTATGCAAAGCCGTAGGCACGCGAAGGTGTTTCGCAATGAAAGCACAGAAACAAACTTCACAGCCTATGAGAATTCAAAATAATGAAAGATATTTTATATATGTTATCAATTAACAACTTTTATCAACCGACCTACGCAAAAGTAGTACCGAGACCAATGTATGTTATTTTTTCGTTGCGTTACACGCTTTTTTACATCGAAATATCGAATTAACACGAATGACGTACTTTGTGTAGGTTTTTATAGGAACAAATAATCAAGTTTTTTGTTAAAGGTGAACGTGTAAGTGAATTTAACATTTTGAAATATCATTACATACGATTACATATCACAGTAGTATATATTTATTGTGTATTGTCTTATCACAAGTACATTATGTAGAATAGAGCGATAGCAATCTTGAGTTAATTACGACCACAACGTGATCGCTTAACATTCTTGCGGAATAACTTATTTTATAGTTCTACTAATAGGTGCACTATTGTTTATTATATCCATTGTTAGTGTAGAGGAAAACCATTGGAATCAGAAGGTAAATAGAACATACAGAAACCTCGAGTGTCTGACGGATGGATGTGTTTAAAAGGAGCTAGAGCAAAAATATTTATATGTAACATTTATAAGTATGTGTCCATACGGACATTATTTTTTAACTTTAATAACCCGACTACGTCAAAGGGGGGTAATGTTTTTAAGCGTATATATTTATGTATCTTTGTTTGAATGTATGTCCAAGTCTTTGGTACGCGCTACAACCCAAACGGCGTGACGGATTGTGACGTATGACATTCATTCATTCATTTGAAATTTCTTAGTTCGCCGAGTGACATAGGCTTAATATTTATATAATGGCGCCTGCAAATAGTGGAAAAAGGGGGGAGGAGGGAGCGACTTTTTTATTAACACGACAATATGGTTGTCAAATTAAAGTTAGTAAATAGAGGATTCTAAATATTTGTTTATATATTATAATACTTTTACATGACTATTTTGAGGATAGCTCATATAAAGCGTTAAATTGAATATATTATTATGATAAAAAAATGACAATATTCAAACCCTAAGTTTTAATGTTAGTCAAAACTTTTAAGTCCGCAATCCACAAGCCAAATAAACTAAAGCCAAATAAATAAAGTAAAATAAAAAAACTATATACCAATGTATGTGTGTTTGCGTGTATGTGTGTGTGTGTGTGAAAAAATATGTAGCCATATAAAACTTAGCACGCCAATGTAGGCACGTTTGACACGTTTATTTACAATGGACAAATAACATTCACGTATGTATCATGACGCTTATGATTTGTAATACCAGTTTTAAACAATGTTGTGAAGCCAATGTAAAGTGAATGCACGTTTAGGAGACACCTGTTAACCTAGCAAGCGCCTGGTACCGTCTGAGTTACTTAACTTTCATTTTTATCGGTATTGCAGGTACTTACTCAAAATTGGAAATAAACAAACACTTAAAGAATCATGCCAAGATATTTTTGTTTTGCGGATGAACAAATCAGACAAGTGTCATAAGTGGATTTGGGATGGTTAAATAGAGAAATAACTAATTAAACTAATAATACACTAATTAAACGAAAAACCGGCGAAATCTATAAGATTTCGGCTTATTTAGAATCTTTGCAAAGTGAATCAAGGTTTACCTAAAATAAGTCAATTATTGAAATAAACCTGTCAGCATGTAATAATTGCATTAGAGTAAGAACAGAATAGGCACGTGCCTAAGAACAGAATGGTTCGTTTTCGCTAGCCATAGCACACCTATTTTTGCCGCTACGCCGGTAAGACAAACATATGGCATTCTTAGTCTGCACGATGCACCTGGGTAAAAATACGGTATGAGATGCAACTGACACGGTCCTCATAAAGCAGAAGTTAGATAGAATAAGCGTAAACTTATACAAGATAAGTTTACGAGATTTTTTATTATAATTTATAGTTACCTATATTAAAAAATGTATTACAGGTGCTTACAGTAATTTTAATCTATAATCCGAGCATCTTAAGTTTTACGTTTATTATTTAACAATAGTTATATTGGTCTCAAAATAACAATTTATTTTCAACAAACGAAAACAAATGTGGGTGGTTGGAACACAGCCAATGTACGTCACCTCATAACTACCCCACATCTTTAAACAACGAAAAGAAGTCAATGCATCTCATGTCTGTCAAATCTATGGAAAGTGACACATAAATAAATAGTCTCTTCTTGACTTCTCTTATTTCTGATCATGTTTTGAACGCTTTCTTATATACTTTTAAAAGGTATATTAATATTAAGTATATTTATGACTTCGAGATCAATATCATTTATTGATTTATTTTTGATAATTTATAATTATAATTTTATACTTCTTTACAGTTTGTTGCCTTCAAAATCTAATTTTCTACTAAAAATGAAAAATTACTAAAAGTGGGTACTTAAGTATGTACTATTTATTTTTGAAATGTGAAATTGTGAGCATTATGTACTAAGATATTTAATATTTACTTGTATACACATTTATTTATATCAAGGCAAATAATTTGTTAATGTTAATGTTACAATACTTTTAAATAACAAACCTAATATTATTTATAAATATCGATCTTCTATAAATCACACATATATAAGATAAAATTAAATTCAAACAAACTACTTGAAAACAAAATCGATCTTATTATAAAGACTTCGAAGAACTTATTAAGTTGGTATTTAGTTTTAGTATTGTTAAAATAAGTAGAAATCCAATTAGTACTGACCAAGACATAGGTGCTTGTTATTTTTGAATATTTAGTGAGTGCTACATTCTATGTAGATAAGTAGATATACACCGTTTGTTTGATCCCAATATTATAAATGTCGCCAAGTGTGTTCATTAAATTTTATTACCGTAACTTACTAACAAATTAAATACTAATATGTTATAACGTAGCATGAATTAATACCATGTTATTTTTACAACACATAATTAAAATTGTTAATCAACATCAAAAACCACTTACCAGTAATATCGAGCGCCAAAAATATTGTAAAACCAAAAATCACAATTTTACACATCGTAGCCAGTTTTAACACGTTATAAGTTATTTCATTTAAAACTTAATACCTTGTTTAAAATACTTCCACAACCACTTTAAATAACAAAACACAGTAACTGAATATTTTTTTCAAAGTCTGTGTAAAACGCTGAAATTCACGTATTTCAGTACGTAATTTACTTGTAGCGGAAAGAGACAACCTCTCCCATTCAATGATAAAGTTCAACTACATAAATGACAGAATGGATGGATTGTGTAATGCCGCCAAAATACAGGAAGAACGAATAACTTTCCTTAGATCATGGGTTTAATATAAAGTTACAAGTATTGATAACTTGGTAATGAAAAATAAATTACATCGTAATGTCTCTCATTTTAGACACTAAATAATCACAATAGGTTAGCATTTTCAAAATAAAACTTTTAGTACCCATATGTTATTTAGCTCTCGCAACTCTAAGTAGAACTCTAGAGTTGGCTATACTGTTCATCTTTCTGTCAAAATAAAAATTTGGCAATATTGCCATTTTGTAAATGTCCCAGTAATAAATTACGTTGAATAATACAAGTAACGCCTCTATTCGTCGTTTTGAGCTTCCACGATTTTTATGCATTTTATTATAAAATACAAATAATTTAACTGATACTGGTAACACTAAACTTACTTTATTCTAAATGGAAAATATAACCTCAACTTCTCATAGTATTAGGACATCTGAATATTCAAATATTAAAATATTTTTTAAGACAGTATGAAAAATATATTACTGTTGAAATCGTTACATTAGTTTAGCCATTTAAGAATTCAACATGTTTAAAATGGCAACAAGTTTTACAAGCAAAGTTTTACGGAATACACTAAATACAGGACCTAGTAAATATTTGAGAAGATGGAAAACTTCAGAGAAGAATGTAACTATATACGATCCATTTGTGACTAAACCTCAGAAGAATAAGGAAACGTACTTGGAGGTTATCCGTATGTTTGAGGGTCAGGACACAAGAAGAAGAGGTCACGTAGAGTTTATATATGCAGCGATGGCTAGAATGAAAGAATTCGGTGTTCAGAAGGACTTAGAAGTTTATAAAGCATTAGTGGATGTGCTACCTAAGGGAAGGTTTATACCTACGAATATATTTCAGGCGGAATTCATGCATTACCCCAAACAACAGCAGTGTGCTGTAGATTTATTAGAACAGATGGAAGATAATGGTAACTTATTACATTTTACATACTTGTTTCTTTCTTTTGGAGTATATGTAGCCAAAAAATATATTCTGATGTTTACTAACACTTTTCTATGAAGTATTTATGGACCTGTATTTGTCAGACTTAAATTTTACCTCTAAGCTCCTTTTTAAGCAAGATTTTTAAGCTAAATGGAAAGGACCCATTACTTATCTCACATAGGTATATCGTCATTTAAGTTCTAGCACCGTGTATGTCATTTTTGGAATTTTTTTGGAGAGACAAAAACCGATTAATTTTAAAAAGACGCAACTAAAGTTTCATTTTGTACTTTTAATTTTCCATAATTTAAAGGTATTATTTTGCCGTACCTTGATTCTGTTTGGACAAAACGACCCGTATTTCGATTCCAATGACGATGATTTTCAAAATTTCATTACTGCCAAAAAATGACTTACGCGGTGCTAGAACTTAAACGACGATATACTGTTTTATATTCTCAAGCTGTGCCAAAATGCTAGCGTAAGTGAAGTATATAGAAGCCACTTTCATAAAATTATTAATGCATAAGTAAATCATAAAAGATATATTGTATAATTCTATCTCGTGTGCATAGCAATGTTTTGCCTCCTGAGTGTTTGTAAGCTTAAACAAACTGGAATTAACTTAGATGTCCAAAAGGTACCTGGGCATACATAGGCTTCTGTATAGTCAAATTTGAGGATATGTTATAGGCATGGCATAAATGGTGAATTAAGGGGCTATTCAAGTATTACATAAGCACTATATAGGCAGGGGAGTCTTTGCTTTGCTTATTTTTGAAGGCATAGGGGTGGGAGGGGGGGTCTAGTTTGTAATTTTTTTTTTAATTTATTTTATTTAAATTTATTTATTCACTGTCACAAAAGGGTCTTAAAACTATTTAACAATGGGGTAATAATCTTATTCCTAAGACCTTACTTTGTGAGAACCTGGTGCCCGAGGTAGGTTTTGAAAAAATGATTAAGTCAGCAGTAATTTTTTTTACACATATCGCAAACCCACACATCAGTTCGAGTGTCCACAGAGTACATTAAAAGAAAAATTAATATAACAATGTTTACGTGACATTGGGTAAGAGCTTTGCTTACTTTTGCTGACGAGGGGAAGGGGTAAATAATTGTAATAAATCTGCGTTCGTAATACTTGAATAGCCTCTAACATCAGTATGGCTACTGCTCCATCTTCTGCATGACTTCATCTGCCAAAGAAACTAAATTAGCAATGATGGTTGAAGGATGGAAAATTTTACATCATGTCATATAACCTTAATTGATTAAGAAATAATTTGGATAATCATCTAAAAGTACATTGTATATTTTCAGGTGTAATGCCAGACACTGAAATGGAACTGCAACTATTAAATATATTTGGTAGAAGGGGTATTCCATTGAGAAAGTATTGGAGGATGATGTACTGGATGCCAAAGTTCAAGAACCTAAGCCCCTGGTACTTACCAGATAAACTGCCCGATGACACCTTGGAACTAGCAAAGCTTGCTATACAGAGGATAACATCAGTTGATCCAGATACCAAGTTAGAAGTTTGGCAGGTTATACAATATTTACTAAAAATTTTATGTCCAAAACACCCTTATACATTTTAGATCTGGCTTTAAGATCATTAGAAGTATTATTTCTGCCTAATAACAGCAGTGTTATGCGCTGTGTTCTGGTCTGAAGGGTATAAGGAAGACATACTTTTCCGAGACATTCTATCTTAGTCCTCAGGGGAAGCAATGCATCTGTGGCTAACCTTAGGTGAGACTTTCATCATACCTAGGGTCGTTTAGATGTCCATGAACAACAGTAAGCACTTACCATCAGGTGGGCTGCATGCTGGTTTGCTACTTCCATCCAATAAAAAAATAGCTTATTTTATCATTAGAAAAATGTGGTACATCTTTTTATCATTTACACATATGATATTTTTTTCTTAGCAGAGGTAACAACACATCTATCTTTAATAGATTTACAGGAAAGGACATCTATTCAAATTTATCAGAGACTAGAAAATATTAATGTTCAGGTGTCAAACAAAAATTTTAAATCAGTATTGAGGCCACCAAATGAGGGAATGATTGATATTTTTTGAATATCATATCTACATAATTACTTTTGTTGTAATATTTATACTGACCTAGCTTATTAATAAGTACTTAAACACTTCATTTTTGTCAGACAGAAGAGATTGAGGCATCACTAGATAAGACCTGGATTGTTAGTGCTCAAAGTCGAGCCCAGAAGGTGTTACTCTCAGAGCAGCCGCCAGATGAACCACTTACAGTAAAAGGACCATACATTGTGTACCTGAAGGAGCAATCTGTTACCTACTTTGTATTATTTGCAAAGATTAGACCTGAAGTTAAGAATGAGGATGATTTAGATGGTATGTTTTTTAATGTTCCTATTTATTAGTACACATTAATATGGCAACGTACCACAATATGTCACGCGGTGAAAACGAAAACTAAGAATTTTAGGAAATTAAATTAAATACTTGAAACTACTAATAATATACTCTATTGTCAAGCGAATTAAGAAGTAACAATTTTGTTTTAAAAAAGGGCAAACATGATACATCCCTTAAAAACCACATGCTTTAAAAATGTCCCAAAATGCAAACACATTTTTGTTGTTTCAGCAAAATGCAAATTAGGTGTCTTTTATTGTTACTGTACAATATTATTATGATTAACTAGTGGTAACATTAGCTCAATACTTGTAATTTTAATTAACTATTTATCTATATGTCTTTATACTGCATTTAGTAATGTGAATTATGTATTAATTCTAGATGTGTCAAATATCAAGAAACCTCTAGGCATACCTGGTTTTATTGGTAGAACTACAATACCCGCAGTAAAATGCACTGTTCATGAACAAGATGATGGTACAGTAGTAGCTGTGTGTGCAACAGGTATTTTTCGGAACCATTGAATATTATTTTTGTACCTTTAAAAGCTTTTAACAATAGACTATTTGAAATCGAGCCTGGATATAGAATGTGTGTTACCCCCGCAAGAAAGTAGCACCTAGAGTGATAAGAGTGGGACACATAATTAGTGCTCAATAAAAAAGTTGTGCATGTTGTTGTTTTGGATATAAACGGAAAAAACGATTCCTGTTGGGGTAACATTGTTCCTGCAGGAAAATTCTAAACGAATTATGGGAGAGTTAAAAATTGCGCATGAGCAAAGAGCTTATATTTGTGCAAATTTGTGCTTTATAAATATAATTTTTGCGTCTTCAGGTTTTCGAGATATTGTGTTTCCTGCTGCGGTAACGTTTTGCAGAATCGCGTATCTCGAAGACTATTGTATGTGCGCCTGTAGAATAATCATGCATGAATAGTACATAAAATGTGCTCTGGTCTGAAGAGTGTGGTAAGGGAGACAAACTTATCTGAGGCATTCCGACTTAGTCCTCAGGGGTAGCAATGCATAGCTGAATAACGTTAAGTGAGACCGATTTCATCTGAGGTTGATTACAAATGTTCATGGGCGGCAGTGGTCACATACCATCAGGTGGACTGTATGCTCGTTTTCTATATCCATATTATTAAAAAAAGTTAAAAATAAAACATCTAATCAAGGGCTTCATCTAATATAATAATACAATTAAATTTTCTCATATATAAATATAGATAATATATAAACAAGGTTAAACTATTCTTAAATACATTTTATAATACATATAATTTTACAGGTTCATCATCAAGAGATTCACTACTATCATGGATAAGATTACTAGAGAAATATGACAACCCAGTTTTATCCCATATACCTGTGATATTTACCCTCATAGCACCTCCATCAGATATTTCTATACAAGAAACGCAGCCTGCTATCAAAGATGAGAAGAAAAGCTAATTTTGTTTATTACCTATGTACAAAGTTACATACTGTTATTTATTTAAGTAAATAGTCAATTGTCTTTAAACTGTTTTATTTACAATTTTGACTTTAATACAAAAACATTTAGGTTTAATTTGGTAGGTTAACAATTTTTAGAAATACAAGCCTGTAGTCCCTTATTATATATACTATATATTATGATTCACTTTTGATTTCACATTATTTACAATTTACTACAATATCAACAGATAATATACTAAGTACTTGATTGAGTCCTATCATCACCAATTTTATCACAATTTCACAATTGTTCATACAATGTGCAGCACATCGAAGATATTTAATAGGTACTTATCATCCTGTTAGGTCCATTCATAGTCTTCATCAACTTCAAATGAAATGGTACCCCACTGTCAGGTGATGTTATGCCAATCAGCCTGAGGGAGCAGGTAAGTCTCATTGGTGCTCCTGACCACTGTTACTCCTGCTCCAAAGTATGGTATTACATAAGCAGATCCATCTGATGGGCCAACAACCTGTAAAAAGTAATAAACTTATGATTTGAACCTAAACTTCTTATTTACATAATGGTTTCAATGTACAATGGTAGAAAAAGAAAAATCATACTTAAGGAGGACTAAACAAAATGAATACATTTTTATTTAATTACTTCCTAATATAATTACTTTATTTAACTATATTTACTGACTAACTACAAAATTTGATAAAATTGATAGAATTAGTATCATATTTATGGTTGATTATTGTAGGGGATCATATTCAACAGAGACTACATAACTTAAGGAGGGCATCATGCTCTTAGCCTACAATCATTACATAAACAATCTATTATAACCAATGGTATTCATGTTGCATTTTGCCAAAGAATAAAATTAATTTTATTTACATACCTGTGCAGCAATCAACATGATATCCAGGAGTTGCCCTAGGAACATAAAACCAAGGGTGCATAGTTTGGCTAATCCTATACCAGGGTATCCTAGGTAGAATCTGTCCAACCCAAACATTCCCAGGAACACTGAGAGTAGCAGTGCAATTTCTAATGAGTAGCCATTTCTGTAAAATAAAATATAATTCAACATTACATATATTTTCTTATGTGACTAAAGTAGTAATTTTATCCGTTCATACATGTACACATTATGGGTCTATTGTTCCAACAGTGATCCCACTTTGAAGATCTCCTAAATCTATAATACAAATTGGATATTAAGGCCTTTTTGTTACGGCAATTAGCCAATACCAGATATAAAATAAATCATAATAACAGCAGTAGCAAAATGTAACAGGGATATATTATTTTGGTACATAATCAATATGTAATATTATGATACATTTTGAATTTTAATGTATATAATGTAGTATATGCTACATCAAAAATCAAACAAACACCCCGAAATAATTAAGTACTTCAGTATTCTAAAACACAGGAAATAACTTACGTCCATTTACATGGCATTTTTTTCCAGAATGTTGAGTTATTTGTTTCATTGCAAATAATATCATCGGCTGCTTTACACATCACTGAAAACAATTTAAATGTTAAATTTATTTTATTGATAACAAAAAGCAAATTTACTGTGGAATAAAAATGACAAACATCTACATAAGTAGATAATGAATTAAAATCAATGTGATGTTGTTCGTCACCATTAGGGTGACAATCTTAAGGTACGCCCTGGACTACTTATTACACCATAGTGTTACACATTCCTTTCCTTACGCTTTCACGTAATAGTAATGTTCCAAATGGTTTGTGTAAATAACACACGCCATTGCGTTGCATACTTGGCAACACGCTGCTGCATGTTTTGATTAGTGTATTATGCAGCATTCGCTACACAGACAGTGCTTCCATATGCACTGTAATTACATCTACTATAATTTCAACTTTACTGTCTACTGTATTGAGTAATGACCTTTTTTTTGGTTGTCACATTGCAAAAACCCAGGGAAAGTAGATTACCTTTTTTTTTCCTCTACCAAAATTTCCCTTCAAAATTATTTAAAATGTCATCTAGAGTATTTTTATTCAAATTTCTGTAATTTTCTGTCGAAACTAGTGTTAATAATCACGATTTTTAAGCACTGTACATAGATCACATTTTTACTAACCTAGAGCTTCTCCTTCTGATGGTATTTCTTTTCCTTTTGTACAACCAATAAATTGCTGTGTATCTGGGTCAATCTGATTTTTACTAGGATCGGGACATATGTACTGCCCTAACCGTAAAGTACTACAGTCCACATGCACTGAGTTATCACGTTTAGCCTCATCTGACTTCACTTCTAAGAAAATGAATAACAAACAAATCTTGATATACAATGCACTCGACATGATGTAAATTTTCATGTGTTCATTTCTCATTTATACATGTAACATAATTTTACGTTTTATAATTGCTCGCGATTATTGATAAACATGATTTTACTAATATATTGCTACGGTTTTTATTTAATTAAAAATGTATTTATTACAAGTAACAACTCACAGCTGTCACACCGACAGACTATGAACTACAACTGTCAGATGTCATGTCACGTCCACCATTGTTATTTAATGTTTTTACGGTTTTGGCTTGGTGTTTTTAAGCCTAGCTTTATTAACTCGCGGTGCTTTATTAATCTTTATCAACGTCCACCATAGCGTTGAAAAAACTATAACCTTACTCTTTGAGTACCCTGTATTCAAAGAGAAAAGTTTTTTTTTCGTCTCCAATCCCACAATAAGTACATTTATTCAGATGATACAGAATACGATATAGGTGGTGGCACTTATGATTATAGGTAATAGGATATTGTTTCAAGGTATTCTCTTTGTGGTTCGACTCCGGAAGCACCACCGCTACACCAATTTTTGCCTAATAATTGCTGCAATTGCTATACGCGGCTGTGTTCTAGTATGAATGGTGTGTTAAGGGAAATATACTTATCCGAGGCGAACCAACTTAGTCGTTAGACCAACTAAAGATAGCAACGCATCTCCGATATTATCTGGCGTTGATTACACATGTCTTTGGGCGGCAATGTCTTCTTACCGTCAGGTGTGTGCTCATTTGCTACTTATATATTATAAAAAAAAACTGGCCAAGTGCAAATAGGACTCGCGCACCTATATCATGTATTCAAAGAGAAAAGTTTTATATTTTTTATGTCTCCAATCCCACAATAAGTACATTTATTGAGATTATACAGAATATTATTCTGTATAATCTTACAATAATCTTATTGTTAATAAGTACTTATTGTGGGATTGGAGACTTAAAAAAAAAACTTTTCTCTTTGAATACTAAGTACTTAGACATATATTGGCAACCTGCGGTCCACGACGGTAATATAATTAATTTTATACTACACTATAAAATTTATTATATTATCGTCTGTAATGTATGAGATCAAGTTGTAGTCATCGTCCTTGACAAGAAAATGTTCACATGACGAAGTACAAACATTAGTTACATTCTTCCCCTCAAACAATCTTGTCCTTGAGCAGGAAACTATTATGAATTCATTATTAAACTAAATTATAGAACGCTGAGACTGACTTGTAATATACTTATAATTGTCTGATTAAGCTTAGTCTGTATCTATGTCAAATACAACTTCCCAATTTATATTACGGAACAATTACGAAGATAAAAATGATTTGATGAGGTAGTTACCTAATTACTTAAAATTTTACTGCCTTTAATATATATTTTAGCACAAAGTTTTGGGTATGTATAAAAATTCCTTCCCCCCTTCCCTCTCTGAAATTACAAAGCAATAGGCATACTGGCTACGGCGTAATTCTTTATGAAGTTTTGTTTACACCAAACTGACGATAAGACACCACTAGTCCCTTTAGTTCCGGGATCAGTATAAGGGTACGGTATCCCCTAACAGTCGTAAGAGACGACTAAATGGGCTATATGTGGTCGCATAACCACCATCATGTGCACCATCTGGTCTTAACGAGGGGTTAAGGCCAGATGGTGCGGTGGGCCCAGCCGCTCACCTGGGTGGAACACTGGGGCTTACAGCTCACAGACACCGGTAGAAAATATACTTGGTTTAATTTGGTCGTAACACGTACTTAAAACGTCTATCCCTGTTTATAAAATTGTGTAAATCAATTACTCTTGTGATGAAGTTCCTCTAAAAACAGGGCCTATAAAATTGAAGATATTTACAACCAGGAACCCTACTTGATGTGCTATTGTAGTTCAAATTTGACATTAAGAAAATAAAACAAAATAACATACTAAATTTTAAATCGTGGTTTTTGTGAAACACTTCTAAAAGGTCGGTCGTCGACGCTTTCGAAATGATTGAGAGCCCTTATCCTCTTCAAGCTCTGTAACAGTCACTTACATGTTTCGCTTCAATTAATTGCAATTTGTTCAAGCATTCTGACGAATGATATTTTTTTGTATGAGTACCTACTCTACAAATTGAATAGTTATCCATGAGTACTTATCCGGAGTATATTTCAAACTCTTGGGTACTGCGCTCTACAATTGGAGGCACTATTACACACTTTTTTATGAAACAAAAAAATATCTCATGGTAAGTACTAACTGTAGTTTATGACATGAACGTCAACTAACCTTGAATAGGATTGCAAATATGAGTTCTAGAGAATATATTTATGTAGGTCCGTAGATACCTGAGGACTGGACTCTATTTCTTAGTGTAAGTGTTTTGTTTCCTACCTTACCTTCAAACCAAAACCCAGCCTTTCCAGGTGGTAGAGCCAGAGTAGTTCGACCGGGGAAATACCACTGCCACACATATTTCTAACGTGAAGCAGTTCCTGCGTTTCGGTGGAAGGGTGTAGCTGCCGGCTCACCTATATATGAGGCGACCATCTTAGTCCTCGGGAGTAGCAACGCATCTGTGATTGACTTCATATAGAACCCCTGGTATATATGGTTTACAGGTGTTCATAGGTGGTAGTTACCACTTACCACGTGCATGCTGCATGCTTGTTTGCTACCTCTGAAAAAAAAGCAGCGCTTGGCACTATTAGGTGAAAACAGATATGTACGTACCTACGCCAAATCCAAAAATATTTTGCTACATTCAAGAGGTGTATCGTAATTGAGATAGTAATTATTATTATAGTAGGTTCTATATCTATCTGCTTCTTCGGCAGCGGAGGGTTAAAATTGAAAAAAATCCCTGCCAATACATAGGTACAATACACTGTCGGATACAGGATTTTCTTTTCAGGTGGAGTGGGTCTATAACAGCCGAAACCAAGCTTTGAAAGAATTTTTTGGCGAAAAAAATCTCTTCTGAAAATCTCCTTATTTTTAGGTTTGAGAGGCCTGGGTCCTCCTGCTTCTAAAATTTTGCCGTGTGACAGATAAACTTGCATGTAAATGGGGGAGGCCCTTCAGCCCCCTAGCTTCCCTTTGGACCCGTCCAAAGGGAAGCTAGGGGCCTATATATCTCCTATGTGGATCAAAATGTAATCCATAAACATAATACCTCGTTGGCCTCTACCTGCCAAGATAGGTGAGTAAATGCGTGATATGTTTAATCTTGTGAGAGGTGGTTACGTTCTAATTGCCTGCGATAGTGATGCACCATTCCCACAACAATAAGAGTTTTGTTTAATTACTCCTCACATGGCTATTTCCTGGGACTTATCACATCTATTGCCTTAACTAACGAGCTACACTGCAACCTTGCTAGACGCATGTACATTTGCTACTCTTTGTTATCAATTTTATAAAACATTAGGTCAACCGATTTGGACATTTTTTTTCATTTGAAAAATGGTGCTTCCTGTTTGGTCCCATTTTAATTTGGTTTAGTTCTGACAATTGCATTCATGGGAAAACCACATAAGTCTTAAATTAGCATTAAGTAGGTATGTGCGCGACAAATTGGACCTTCAACTCTTCAATCTACTGCATATGTTATGGCTTAGGATTAGGTTGAGCTGTAGTGATTTATATCGGATGGGTTAGGTTATATTGGAACATAAAAGAAAACGTAAAACAAAGCAAGCAGGGCGCAGTTGTGGGTGCAACTAGTTCATATAAATACGAACCTAATCTGTATTCACCTCTATACAATTTATACTTATAAGTTATCTTAGTCATGGCTTAGGCTAAATTTTATATTTATGTTGGAAGTTGAAGTTACGTTTGTAATTATGTTTTAGTTTATACTTTCGTGTAAATGTATATTTACGAGCAAAATTAGAGATATTATATGAATACAAATATTTCTATAAGTGTATCATCACTAAAAAGCGTAAAAAAAATAACAAAAAATAGAAACCGACTTCTTTATCACCAAAAAGAAAAAAAATAGGTACATTTTGGTTTCTTACATACCAGGTACATAGTTACCAGGTACATAGTTGATTTTGAAGTCGGCGCTCAACATATTTTGTTAGATTAAAACGACAAATCTATGGTCTACGAGTATGTATGTGACATAGAAATCGGTTTCTATTTTTTATTAAATAAAACCTTTTTTCTACCCAAAAAAAAATTTAACGTATAGAGATATTATATTTACTCATTTTCATTTAATTATCATTGATAATTCAATTTAATATTTAATTTAATATTTATTTTCATCGATCGATATATCACTGTTATACTTTTTTTTTGTGACGGGGGGAAACTTTCAAAAGGTACACCGAAGCCTTGGGAGAGACTCCGGGTTATGTGGGATTTTTACCCACTAAAACCCCCTCGGTGGCCTTCCTCAGCGCTTGCAGGGGACTCCGGGATCTCCTGTGGAACGCACCGGTGCGATCACTGTTATACCTACGAATTCTATTCTGAATTTTAGGGGCGTCAAGCGTTTGCCTTCATTAGGGCTCAAACACATAAATAAATAGAAACGATACCACTTTGCACCGTGGCACAGGAAACGAACACGTTGTTGTGAAATCGTGTCGGAAATTAATGATAACTATCGTAAAAACCCCGTGTTTTACATCTGTTCTAACTGTGTTATAAATAGGCTCTCTGAGTAGATAGCTTTGACTCATAATACGAATACCTAAGATGACGTTCACAATAAATTTATTCCTTATGCTATGGATGCTTTGTAATCGAAGCCAGTCTGAGGTTCGTGCAGGTGGCTGCGTGATAAAAATTTTAGGTACCAATAGCAGGACGAGGTAAAGTACGCATGCGTATATGCGCGATATCTCGGATAGCCTAAGTTTTGTCTGATTACTGTGGGTCGATAACCACACATTTCATCAGTTCAAGTGGGAAAATAATTAAATAGTCAAATTATTTACCGAGATCAATATTATAGAAACACTTTTTACCTATTAGTATTGTAAAAGCATTCCTTGCGCACTTAGGTGCATAAAAATATGGAAGAAATACAGAAATTCAAGAAGCGAAGATGTGCCGTAGTAGGCTGCACAAATACAAATAAAACGACGCCAGACTTACATTTTTTTCCGCTGCCCAGGGACATTGCAAGGTATATGAGATGCATTATTTAAAAACAACTAGCTTACTAAGTATTTCCTCTTAGTATACAAAGTTGACTATTGTTGTGAACCTAGTAAACTAGAATAATAAGCTTAAAGATGAAAGTTGGTATCCATTGAACTTAAACGTGAGAAGCATTGCCGGGATAAGCCTCATCAGGGTGAAGCGGTATAACTGCACACTGATTCAATGATTTAAAAAGTTTTTTTTAATTGAACTCAATCTTTTTATATAACTTTTAATAATTTTAAAGTATATTTTTTCTTTATTGATTCAATTAATTTCTGCGAGTTGAAAATAATCTTTTCCAGACGCTTACATTGGTTGAAATTGATTGGCAGAGAAGATTTCTTCAACAGAAATCAAATGAAATACATGGTATGTTCTGCCCATTTTGAAAATTCTTCGATGACAGTGATGAATAAACTTAAAAATAATGTACTCCCAACAAAACTTTTGCACAAACAACCTCAAGAAGGCACTGCCTGTGACGGGTCTGCTAATTTACGCCTGTTCTGTACTTGCCCAAAGATTTTTGAAACAGTAGAAAAACGAAAACTTTCGATAGAGCGTCGCAAGGCACAATATAAACTCAATGAGATATATCATGAATTACGTTTATTAACAAAGGAGTTGAAAGCAAAAAATCGACTCGATGACATGGATTTTGAACCATATGAATAGATGAAATGGTGTTTAAACATTAATCATATGATATATGTATATATATAAATGTTATTGGATTTTACAACATTTCATCGATATAAATTATATTGGCAACGTATTCGTCAAGCATAGTCACAGCAAGAAGGCGAAAGAAGTTTCTTCCATCGCATGTATTGGAAAACTATTAAAATTTCAAGTATTATTCAGTAGGAACTTTGTATGTAGTAACAAGTAATAAACTATTATTATTCAAAAATACGTTTAATTCACTTGAAATTATTATCACGAGAAAAACAAAACCTGTTTCGGAGCTGAGTGGAAAAAACGTCGATTTTTTCAATAGTTTCACCGTTTGCAATATGGAAAAACAGATCGGTTTTGAAATTTACCTTTTGATGTTCTGAAAAACCATAGATGACATTTTTATAATCTACTAATTTTTCAAATACATTTCAAGTCAGAAGAAAAAAGTCTCAAAATTGTAACAGAATCTTGTGGGATTTTTTGATTCAGTTTTCAGAACTTAAGGAAATTATATAGTACTTTTCTGTGCAACGTTTGGTTGCTGAGATATCGTCGATTAAAGTCAAAAGGATCCTTTTTTATTCCAAAGTCCGATATCTCAGCCAAAATTATCGTACTGAGGTTTGAAGCTGAATAAACGGAAGCTATCCGGTAGCTATATACAATGGCTCAATACGAAAAAAAGTTCCAGCCGGTAGGCTTGAAAAAAGCAAATGAAATTAAACTGTACTTTTTACTTACTTTACTTTTTACTAAAACTGGAAAGTTATAGCTATAAAATGATTTTTAACCTCGATACGAACATGTTTCTCAGGTATGGTATTCTGAAAAATCACTAAAAATTTGGAAAAATTACTTGATGCTTAATTTTTTCCAGTAGTATATAATTGGAATTCCATTAATATGTACAAGCCGACCAAGCCAACTAGACGAATGTCAAACGTGACGTCATGCTCAGCAAGTACTGATGACTTTTTTTGGTTATCGTCGTAACAAAAACTAATAAGTACAAAAATAAATCTGCTTTATTTCATGACAAAATATGAAATGCGTTATTCGTTAATTTTTACTGCGGCAATAAGTAAGTACCAAATTTCGAAATAGGCTATAAGGCGCCCCCCAGTAGACTCTTAGACGATATAATTGAAACAAAGAAGAAAAGAGTACCGAAATTTTTAACATTTTTTTTATTAACATTAAATATGTCAACATTTTACCAGTAAAACAGAAGCGCAATACGTAATAATATTAATTCATTGAAAATCATCGCCAATAGGTATAATGCTTCTTCGAAAGTTTAGCTGCGAACAGTACTAGGACGAGAGCGGGGCATGCCCGTTAGTCTAGTTCGCTTGGTCGAGTAATACTAAGAAGTAGGGTTGTAACGGAACTCCGCCTCTACCTCCGTTACTGCAGAATTTCCGCAAAAAATCGAACCTCAACTTCCGCATGCGCCTCCGCAAAAAATTTAACGGAGTTATAACGGAGGTTTATTTACGTTGATCTCGACGTACAACGGGCAAGGAGGGGCGCTAGGCGAAGCGACCGCTCAGCTATATGTTGCAACTAGATGAATGTCTTTATTGTGATAGAGATATAACATCAAATATAAAGGTTTTTCTCCCATATTTCGCACTTATTGACAAATCCGCAAAGCTGTTGTTCGTGCATATTTTCTTCTTAATTTTGATTATTAGTAATTACCTATTTGACGTTTTATACGAACTGTCCTATGTAAAGGTCACCTCCGCCCGTAGTGTCTCGTCTCTGTGTCGTTCGTCTTTGTGTGTGCATAGCATCCACGATACAGGAGTAAATCCTATTGTACACTCATAGTCCCTATGAGTGTACAAAGCGTTTACGTTTTTGTTTTTCGCAGTTCATAGTCATACGCCCCCCATCGAATATCTACTTTGAAGCCAGTGCTTTCAGATGCACTGGAATTACAGATCTACTGCATTTTAATTTTTTTTTTACTGTATACTACAATAGCTAGCGTAGGAATTAATGTATGGCAACAACAACTTTTAAGGAGAGGAAATAAAAGGAGAATTTTATTATTTTACTTTATAATCATTTCATTTTATAATAATACTTTTGTAACGTAGCGGTGGTGAGATGCTCTTATGTGGAGAGGTGCGGTGACGAGAGGG
>MOOZ01000153.1:43365-56086 GCA_002930495.1 Cecropterus lyciades
AGGGCTTCTGGCCGAAAACCGCCAGTCTCCTTTAAAAAAAAAGAATATCATAATCATTATCATATCATGTCAATCAGGTCGAAATTGGATTGGATCTTTGTGAAGTAAGTCGGAACATCTCATATATTTGATGCTGCACTGATATTTAGTACACTTTTCAGACTAGAACACAGTATTACATATCACTTAAAATGTGACCCTAAATCTCATTTTGAGAGAACACCTTTGTTTATCTAGTACATCGCGTTTGCGGATGAAAGACGGTGAATAACTTACTTGGTGAAGAGCCTCCAAACACCTTCCCTGGCGATGTGCTTCCGAAGGCAGTACCACCGAAGGTTGCACCACTCCCGAAGGTCGCGGAACCACCGAAGCCACTGCTTGGACTCTTGTTGAAGCCGCTGAAACCGGTACCCGGTTTTGGGGTGTTAAATCTGTTATCACAGAAACATGTGACATTTGTTTTTACTGAGAATTGTACGTTAAGATTCTACTTAACAGTGATAGATGAGATAGCTGTTGAGGTGTACTAAATATGTGACGTAATGAAAATGTTTTATCATACCCATTCCACCTTTCACCAAATACGGGACCACCACTTCCAAATCCACCAAAACCGGGAGCTGTAATACATTTCAATTCATAAAAAAGAATACTTCGCTTTTTCGCTTTAAGTTTAAAATACATATAGTCATCAAGTTTAAAAATTTTCTACTGAACATGATAAATAAGTTAATTTTAGTTAATACATAGATAGATTTCTATTTATATATGCACCTAACGATATGGCAGACGGGCTATCTGATGAAAAGGTTTTTTTATGGTATTCACCGTCAAAGTGGGAGTTCGGGGTCCTGCCAGCACTTACCCACCGTAGTTGCAACCCCCTGAGGACTAAGTTGGAATGTTCCGTATAAGTGTCTCTCCTTTACTACACTGTTCAAACGAATACGGCATCCGTTAGCAATGTTGTTGTTGTTTTGCTATAACAGAAATAGGTGTGACGGTGGTTCCTTTGAAGTCGGATCATGAGAGGTTAAACAAAAAATAAACTTTCTATGCACATTACCTTATCGTAGAGATTTTTATTGTGTCGTGGGTGCCATGGACACACACAGATAAATACAAATATTCAGACTCAGAATAAAAATTTAAATTCGGATGTCTGTCAAGCCGGGGATGAAATCTGGAACCCGCATGTCAGACCGGCATAGATACCACTTCGCTACGCGGGATTTGATACCTTCACGGTGATGATGATTAAAAACTTATACAAACAAAAGGATTATATGAATGAGAACATATGTCTTTGTATATTTAGGTTCTCGATTGCTTGTTTTACACCTTCATATTATACTAAATGCATACCTTTTTTATATATATTTATAGTGGAATATGGATTCAACTTACATGCGCCTTGTTGTGGAGATCCAAATACTGAGGGTTTAGCGTCGCTGCTACCGAATGCTCCTTGCTGAGGACTGCCAAACGGTTGGCCGGTGGACGGCGCGCTGAAACTACCGCCTGTAGTGCCACCGAATATCGACGATGCTTGGGTGGTAGCTGTTTGCCCTGCGAAATAGGATTAGCATATTTACTTTACTAATTGATTACACAACAAAAATGCATTTTTCTTGCTAAAGACAAATTAACATATTCAAAACATACACAGTACGAATGTTTTATGATGTGAAACATCTATACGTGAATCTGATTGTTGGCGCGGCGATCATCACACTGTATCTATTTTATTGCCATCTGGTATACATTATTGGAACTATTAAGTATCGAGTACAATTAAGCGGGGTGCGGTTTTAGTTCGACTTAGTGCAGGGTACTATTCGTAGATGGCGTTATTTAAATTACGTTATATATTTAGTTTATGTTGCAAACTTGTCTTTCATGCATATTACTTGTACGAACACGATGTTTCACATCTGCCAAGCGTCCCGTGACGGCTATTTTTTTCTATGTTATAACTTATGTTTAAATAATGCATTTTTCTTGTCACGCGGATTTATGTATGCGTGAGAATCTTAGGCAAGTGCAAATTTACTCGATGTAGTCGAAAGGATAGGAAAAAGGGCTTTAGTGTAAATTGAGATTATGTATTTAAAATAATAGAGACACTGTGTCAAAGTGAGATCGAGCAAAATGAGACGCGCAAGTCATATCATGATTACTAATTTTGACAGCCTAAAAACGAGTGTTCGTGAAACGGATACAACTTCTATATGTAAAACATTTTTTCATTCCTTTTTTGCCTAACACCCACGTCTCCTATATGGTTGTTCTTATATTAACCGCACTTCTAATAATAATTTAGAGGCAAGGTTATAACTCAATGATTAATATTGAGGATAAAAAGGAAGAGCATTTTGTTCTATGATATTCCACAACTTTCAAAACTAACAGAATATAGTTCAATGTAAGAGATTTAGAGATTTATGTATTCATACCGAATCCAGTAGAACCAAAGCCAGTGTTGGCAGTGTTACTAGCGCCACCCCAGAAGTCTGTAGCAGGTTTCTGGCCGAAGGCGGTGCCTCCACCGAAGATGCTCGCTGCACTGGGGTTCGACTGGCCAAACGTTGTCTTCGCGCCGAACACATTTGTGTTACTGCTTCCGAACACTGAGCCGGAGGGACTATGTAAATAAAATTTAATGTTAATAAAAAGTTATTAAAACCAAGCTTTTGAATAACGTGATTTTGTTCCTCTAATTATACTTAGAAAATGCTTTCATTAGGTATTTTTTTTTATGTATTATGGAAGTAGCAAACGAACGTGCAGTCCACCTGATGGTAAGTGGCTACTGCCGCCTATGGACATCTGTAATTAACCCTAGGTAAGATCAAAGTCTCACCTAAGGTTAATCACAGATGCGTTGCTACCCCTGAGGACTAAGATGGAATGCCTCGAAAAAGTATGTCTCCCTTACCACACCCTTCAGAGCAGAACACAACAGCGCATAACACTGCTGTTATTAGGCAGAAATAGGTGTGGCGGTGGTACTTCCGGAGTAGAACCACAAAGAGTTCTACCACCTTCATGAATATATTACAAAAATAAGAATTGATCTGCCCATTCAATAAGACTTCACTAAAGTAAACCTACATTGTAATCCAAGCCAAACGTGTATTTCATCCCGATCGATTGGTGTTAACTGGTTTAAAATACATTTGCATGATTTGGCTCTCATACATACAAAGGAAAAGGTAAGTTAATTTTGTATGTATTGTATTGTAGTTATGTTTGTAATAATACTAAATGTTATCAAAGCGATATTAATGCCTAACTGTTCCATAGTTCCCAAAACTGCTTAATTTTAGGCACGTAGTAAAGAATACTAGTAGAATGCGTGCTTACGTATTCATTACGTAGTAACAATAATAGTAGTAGGCGTGCTTACGTATTCTATTATTATTCTGCGTAAACAGAGTTATTTTTGTGTGATAGTCTTGGAGGATTTTATTAAATGTTAGGAAACAGGTTACACAAAAAATGTTTGCTTGCTTCACCCCTGTTTTCCTTATGTATCTTCTACTATCCACATTATTTATTATACAGGTATATTATCTTACCTGCCCCCAAATATACTGCCTCCACTCCCCTGATTCGATGCAGTAGTGGTTGAAATACTGGCAGCCGCGAACAAATTCGTTTCCGCTCCACCGAAAGGCGATGTACTTTGTGCAGTTGTTGTAGGAGTTCCGAATACCGAAGCCTGAGTTGTTTGTGTTGGCGTTCCAAAAACTGATGTCTGAGTTGTGGGTGTCGGTGTTCCGAAAACTGACGCTTGGGTTGAAGGAGGAGGCGTTCCGAAGACAGAAGCTTGAGTAGTAGGAGTCGGTGTACCGAAGACAGATGCTTGGGTAGTCGTTGTTGTAGTCCCAAAAAGGGACGCCTGTGTTGTCGCAGCACCGAATATAGACGCTTGGGTTGTGGGCGTCGTTGTCCCGAATATGGATGCTTGAGTCGATGTCGTTGTACCGAATACAGAAGCTTGAGTTGTTGTTGTGCCGAATACTGAACTGGGAGCTTGTGTAGTCGTAGTTCCGAATACAGAGGCTTGAGTTGACGGCGTCATCGATGTACCGAATACTGAAGCCTGAGTTGCCGTTGCACCAAAAACTGATTTCTGGTTCGTTGGCGTTGTGGTACCGAATACTGATGATTGGGTTGTTGATGTGGCGAACGCAGATGCTTGAGTTGTAGTTGTGGCTGTTCCGAAAATACTTTGAGTGGTTGATGTCGGTCCGAATGAAGCCTTGGACATCGCAGCGCTGAATACACTTTGCGCCGAAGATGTACTTCCAAATACTGATGAGGTGGTTGTACTAGTTCCAAATACGCTTTGAGCTGTAGTTGCGGTAGTTGAGGTAGCAAAAATAGATTGTGTAGTACTTTCAGTTTTAAAGGCTGACGCGTTCGCTGAAGCGAATACTGAAGATGGCGTGCTAGTTGTTGCGAATGCAGACGGTGATTTTTCTGTAGGCGTTGTTGCTATTTCAGTATCGGCAGATGTTGTTGGCGTGCCAAATACAGCAGGTTTAACAGTAGCCGAAGCAAACACTGATTCTGTAGGTTTACTGAATATTGAGCTCTGTGTTGTTGTAGTCGATGCGAATACGCATCCCGGATTAGAAGTTGCAGTAAATATACTCGCTGTAGTCACTGTTGTGGCGAAAAATGACCCAGCTACAGTCTTTAACTCATTTGCAAGTTTTTCAGACTCAGTTGTTCCGAAAATAGAAGACGGTGTTGATATAGGAGTAATAGTTGTTGACTTAGAAATATTTGATGCTGATCCAAATAATATAGAAGGTTGAGTAGCAGCCGCTTGAGGTTTTGAAGCTAAAAGAATAACAAATGAATTAAATAAAGAGTTTTATGATATGTTTTATATATAACAGAGCAAAATTTACCAATTGGTGTTGGTGAAGAGGTATTTGCAGCGCCGAAAATGGAAACAGGTGATGTTTCTCCTGATTTATTTTTATCTGCAGGTTTTTGAAAATCAACTGAAACAATAAACTAACGTAAGACTTTATTTTTCACTAGAATAATATTAAATGTATTGGAAAATGTGCAATACCTATGATAACAGGTGAGCCAGTAGGCGAAACTGTGGGTGCTTTATTAGAAAATTGGAAAGAAAACGGCTTAGCATTATTCTCTTTTTTATCACCCGTTAAATTCTGGATTTCTGTGGGTTTCTCTGGCACGTTTTCCTTGGGCGTGTCAGCTTCGCTTATAATTGGTGTAATAGTTATCTTAGATGGGTCAAGTTTACTGAAATTGAATGATTTCGTGTTACTTTTCAACACATCAGGGACATTGGTTGTTGCTGGTTTAAGTCCGAATAGATTCGTCATCGGTTTTTCTTCTTTAGGTTTTTCGGGAACCTGTACAGGAGCTGCGGTTTCTGGTTCTCCTGTTTCACTGGAATTTGGACTTCTGACTGGTTGTGGCTGCGGTTGTGGTTTGGGTTCCAGTTTGATATTTGGTTGTTGAAATTTGCTAAATATGCTCACGTTTTGAGCCGTATTGGCAGACGCAAATATTGCCGATGGAGTAGCTGCCGTAGGTGGTTTTGAAACTAAAAAATGTATAAATTTTATTACATACAAATGATAAAATTGAATAAAATACAGATAATAAGCCCCCCGTTTACTATCAAGAATATTATTATAAAAACTGTATAATTATTAATAATAGAGCAATAAGTCAGTAATCTTTAGAAGAATTTTAATAATTCAATCATATTTCCTTTTCTTGTATTTAAAATTAATCATCATTTGCAAATCATTTTCTATTTAAGATTATAACTATGTGCAGTTTATATTTATATATTTACTTACAATTAAATGCAGTTGGTGAACAAATATTCTGTCCCATAAATGTATTGGCGTCGTTTTTAGGTTCAACATTAGCGTTTGCCTGTGATTTGTTCTGCAAAAGGTCTCTAAGGAGGCTCTTTGTTGTTGGTGTAATAGTTTTTGCTGCGGGATCGTTTTGTTCAGGCTTTACGAAGGGTAATTGCGGTGATTGTATGGTCGGAGACGGTTCTGTTTCTATTTTGGGTTCTATAAAATAAATATATAAATGACGTTACACTTATAGCCCTATGATACGAATGCAGAGATTGGATTGGAGCATGGATTAGTGTAATCCTCGGCCAGGTAGACATATAAAAGATAATTTAGATGATATTTGGCCGAGGATAATACTCGAATCAGTAGATCTCAGATACATGCAGTGGCGTTTCTATTTGATTACAGTCAGAACATTAGAAAATAGGTTCATATGGAAAGCAATTTCAGATGGTTTTACATAAGATTTATTTATTCAATACAAATACTAACTAACGCTTGTTCAAAAACTTGTCAAGAAAACTCAAACTTATGACACCATTTCATTTAACGTACTTACCATCAGTAAACAAGGTTCTAGCAACACTATTTAGGCCAGCCTTCGTGGGTTTTAAATCAGGTGTTGGTGTATACACCGGTTTGGGAGATTCTTTAACGATATCTGGTTTCGGCTCCATTTTAAAAATTGGTGCTGAAAATGAAAGTAATTAAGTAGATATAGAAATAAATATGTTACATAAAAACACAAAGCTTACAAAAACAACACGCGCATCTGTATATATATAAGGCAATTTCGACTCACTGATTTATATATTAACGCGCAGCCGAAACTACTGTACCTAGAACCTTGAAATTTGGTAGAGGGGTTTGTTTCATGATATAAGTGAGCAATAAGCAAGGATTGTCAAAAATTCAACCCCCAACAGGATGAAATAGGGGTTGAAAGTTTGTATGAAACTCCGCCAATTTTGAAGCAAGCTCTATGAAACTTAGTATTTGGCTTTCTGGGTAGAAGTAATGAAATACTTATTTCAGCATTTTTTTAAAAATCATCTAATTCTTAAGGTGTAAAATCGATATTGATTATTTATATTACACACTTCGCGCACGAAGTCGCGGGTCTAGTCTTTTATAAAAGAACGGTCAAAGTTAGTATTTATATTGCATATGTATATTTCTTTTATTATCTATATTTAATCAGTAAGTATAATGCTACTTGTACATTTTAGCATAGCCTAGTTAGAGGAGAGAAATCCCTGTCCGACAGTGGAATATAATAATAAATATTTAAGTTTTTAATAACAAGCCTTTAACATCATCTGTCTTACGTATTCGTCTTAGAAATCCTCTCTTTAATACCCATACGGTGCAAATAATTAATAGTTTGTTCAATTAAATGATCTTACACGCAAAGTGTAGCTTAAACGTTTGTGCTTAACTGTCTTCAAATTATTTTTCAAGCTTATACCGGTATATGTAACAAATATTTTAATTAAAAGGTTGTAACAAGAATTGCATAAATAACCAGAAAATGCTTACCGGGTGGTGCATTTTCCTGTGTCGGTATTTGAGTTGGTTCACCTTTGACTGTCATTTCACTCTTTACTGGTTCAACCTTTTCAGTTAAACTCTTCTTGTAATTCTTATGCATTGCCGCCAATTGCTGTCTAAGTTCAATATTGACTGGTTTAACTTTAATCGGTTTATGATTTGACAGTATATCCCTGAGTGCGTCTAGCTTTTGTGAGGACAATAATTGAGTTTCCTTAGTCTTTTCATTTGCTTCTATTTTCATGTTGATAATGTTTTTTGTTAGTTTGGATAAGTCCCTGTAAGATAAAATAACCGTAATGTTACAGTATAGTACCAATAGATGTTATATTTGAAGTCCTATAATATATTAAAAAAGCAATAATGTCTTACTATGGATAAGTAGATTAATGCATACTGTATAGAGATGTCATTTTGGATGATGTACGATTATGAATATACTATTTTAACGTAGTATGACGGCAAATACTATATTTGGCGTTCTAATTATTTATAAATGTTTTACAGCTAATACATATTATAGTTAGCTTCTGATGTTTAGTCTCATACTTAATGAATATAACTACATGTTAGGAGTTTATAACAACTATTATTTTAAGATTTATTCAATTGTCTGTGTCCCTTGTGAAAACCGGTATTGAAGCTGATTTTTGTCAAATTGACTCCTTATACCGTATAAAAAGTCAATTTGGTAAAAATCAAGGTTACAACAGTTTTACTAGAGACACAAACACAAGTACAAAATATTTGTCGCATAGGATTTACAAGTAACGTTAAAGAATATTTCTACATACTTCTTAAAGGGCGTGCTCCTCAGTATAGATGTAGATTTGAATACAGGTCCCATATCGCAATCCTTTAACGTGTTCTTCAGAGTTTTGAGCACTGCTTGCTGTCTCAGCAGTATCTCCTGTTGTTTCACGAGCGGTTGGTACACGTCGTCCAGCACTGGACGTATCATGCGTTTGCCTTGTCTGAAACATAATTCAGATATATAAATAAATGAACAAATTGTAAACGAAACGGTAAACACAAGTAAACAAGGGTAAATACAGGTAGCTGTGGTGCCACAGAAAAGTTGTACAACATACCAAACTTATTATTCGCTTCGCCGACGCCAATAATAAGTTTGGTATGGTACCGCAGGAGATACGTATTGCAAATTGGATTTCTACGGTTGGGTGGGGATAAGGGGGGCAACATAGCGGTGTAGCGTGAGTTAATGACACCCGTGACAAAAGTTGAGTTCACCACCCGTTTAGAAATTTTACTTAGTGAAAAAAAGACAAAATTGACGACCGAAAAAAAATAAGTCTCAATCACGCAAGAACCACTTGATCTAATTGACATAAATTTTTGCGTGGATGTAAAAGTAGTTTAAAAATTGATCAGTTACAAAAGCTATTTACCTGGTCAACTTATAAACTATTTTTGATTTCAATATTTTGATCTTTTTAAAGATGGACTATTTTAGTGACGTCACTACACCCTTGTGTTACAGACTTTCATATTAAATATAAATAAAACGCTAAGAAATTGCTTACTTTTGATGGTATATGCAAAATTAAAATTTAAGTTTCTATTCGAAAGGTCCTTAACACTTTTCGTGTAACTCCAACGGTTAACGACTAAAACATAAATTCTTTGACCCGTAGCGAATCATGGGTACTTCAGTTACTTATGAATAATTACTCACAACCACACCAATTCGAAGTACTAACTTGTTATCCATATCGTTTGACTTCATCTCATTCCACTTGATGTCGAGGGCCTTCCTCGCCTGATCGAGTTGGTTCTGTACGTAGTACGCCAGTTTCCTCACGCAGTCCACACGCTTTGCTGTTAAGGGGTCAGCTTGAGTCCACTGCGGCAGGTCCTTTGCCCTGTTGGGAAATTAGTTGTCATGCAAAAGCTATGTCGATATACAGGAGATGTGGTGCAAAACCAGGAACGTATGGAGCACTGTAACCGTAACTATCGGATACCCGAAATAAACATTTATCCCTAATCGTATCCAATATAAAAATTTCCGTTAATGTCGGATATGTTTCGAGACATGTTTATTTTTAGTTAAATTATTTCCGTTAATGTCGGATATGTTTATGTTTTTGTTGTATTTTTAGTGTTCTTTTTTTTAATACAACTAACAATTATAAAAATTGATTAGGTAGCTATAATAATAACTGATGATTGATTGTAATATCAAATGATAACATATAATTAAAACTAAATTATTACCTATTTGTATTTTACGTTTAACACTATCCGAAACTAACGGATAATCCGAAACAATTACAACCGTTAAAATATTAATCCTATATCCGTATCCATGTCCAGATCCGATAATTTTATATCCAAAACATCCCTGGTGAAAACATATAAAATAACTTGACGTTACGGTAATTACGTAAGCAAAAGAATTTCTCGTATTATTACTTTTATAAGTGCACTTTGTTTGATCTTGTTAACTCTTTCAACATTTAAAATTCAGAAGCATGTAAATTTAAGTCCAAATTTTTATTTAAACATATCTGCAACACTCTTTATGATTCGGAGAAATCTTCCCATGATGGGGGCAAGCTGTAGCTTACTTCATCACGGTGCTCCAGTGTTAGTGGACAACTTTCGGATGTTTTGAACGTTGCATGTGAATTTTGTACGAAATGTTGCACGTAAGCATTCCAACGAGTCAAGGCACCGAAGGTATAACGTGCCCTCTCAATCATAAAGCACGTATGAAATTGTACCACGCATAACCGATATCCATACGACTTCCAACCACGGCAGAAGACTTATCTTTGTAGATTCGAGAGCTATACAAGACGGCAACTACTTACTTCTTCTGCTACTATAGGCTTGTGTTCACAAAGACTGAATCGGTAGTTTCTAATGAATGATCATGTTATATTGATAACAAAAAACTAAATTATTTGTTATAAGAAACATGGATTATTATTAAATATTAGATAGGAAAAAAATTCGGCAAAAATAGACATTCAGTCACGTGACAGTGAACGCCAATCAGTAAGCATGACGTCACGCCGTGGCAAACGCCTTCGTTATATATGACATCTTCATAGAAACGAAGTACGAACGAATTAATCAAAGTAACATAACAGCTGTCATAATTCATATCGTCCCCGTTTGTTTAGCACGGCGTGACGTCATTCAAAACGCCATGACAGTCCTGTGCGTTTTCGAGGTATATATAAATTTAAATTTTAAAATTCAAAATATTTATAATAAGTGTTGGATATTTTAAAAAATATATTTTTTAGTTTAAAACCGTAATAAGGTAAAGTTTTAAACAGTTTTTGAAATGAAGTCAACTAGTCTATTACTACTTCTTCTACTTACTCAGAATGGGACCTCGCCTCAGCGACAACAGCACACGCCCGAACGAGCTCCAACTTCAGTTGATTGATGG
Organism: Cecropterus lyciades; assembly: GCA_002930495.1. Classification (NCBI taxonomy): domain Eukaryota; kingdom Metazoa; phylum Arthropoda; class Insecta; order Lepidoptera; family Hesperiidae; genus Cecropterus; species Cecropterus lyciades. The sequence continues at coordinate 54,220 of MOOZ01000153.1, forward strand.
ACGTCCGCAGTTCGTCTATCATGCACTCCTTGATCAGCTTGTCCGTGTCCAGCGACGTGACATAATTGTTCGTGTTTATGTTTTGGATGTCCCTTTGCAACTATGAATAAAATTTTTTTTTTTAGAAATTTATTTACTTCTATCATATATATTACTTCTGTATAATTGAAAAAAGCAGCTCCTTAGAAAATAATCATTGCTCTTTATAATAAAATTGTTATTTCAGATTGATTGAAATGAACTATAAACGATAAGATGTTAAGTGGTTACTACAAACCTAGTCTTAACTAAAACTAAGTAGCTCTGGGTACTACATGAAGTTAATTATAATTAGTGTCTGACCGAAACTTTAGCTTAGTCTTCAGCCACCTTCGGCAAAAAAAAGCACGTTCGGCAAAACGAAGCCGAAGCCGAAGGTTCTAGCAAGAGCCTAAATTGAACGAATTATTACGAATCCACGATACCGCGATGGAGATGGTAAAGTGTAAGGGTAAACGAAACGAACTCCATTGTGGGCTTGCGTCGCCAGTTGTATAAGAAATTTATAATATTCGAACTTATATTGTTTAAGAAAAGTAGCAAAGTCAGTAATCAGCTCTAGAAGAAATTTTTATCCAACAAACATAGATCTTAACATATAAAAGTTTAAAAAATTGTTAAAAAGTCACTTTCAGCCAATCTCGGCCAAATATCGACCTTTGGTCGGACACTACTTATAATTGTAGTACTTGATCTGTGAACTGCATAGGCAGTCTGATTCAATTACGGCTGGTTCAGACCACCCTTCAAACACTAACATAATAAATAAATAACGTTTTCCACAATCACAGCCTTACTCTAGGAGTTTCTTCTGTGTCACAGTTGTCATTTACACACATACAAAGACGAAGACAAAACACCCAGACACAAAACAAGTATCTAAATTCATCATTCAGATGTTTCTCAGACATAGGTTCAAAGCCGAAACCCATTGCACATTGCCAGACTTCGGAAACAAATGGAAGTGGCTTTAGTGTCGACGTACCAACACCAAATGTGCAAAAAGAACAATTTACCTTTGGAATATAATTACCCGAGTTTCAGTTTCTCTAGTCTTCAAGGTAAACTTGTACAACTCCATTTGGAAGTCATTCACTTCTTTCACGAGCATTTCAGTTAGTTCCTTGTGTATCTTCGCTTTGTTCGCTTTCTCCTGTTCAGATTTCAATGCAGCGGTCACTTCCTCGCTTTGAGGCGACTGAGGATGTGTAGGTGGCGCATTTGGAACTGATTCTTGTTGCGGCTGTACAAAAATTAAATATTATCTTTATATACATTACAAAATTAATATGTATAAAATTTTAAAGCTTAATAGTTATGAATAAAAGTAAAGTCCAAATACGATAAAATTTCCCTATTTTCCCACCTTAAAGGTAGCATTTTTTCGTCCAAAATAAATGCGATACACGGCCTTTTAAACAAAAGTAGAATAATTCAAGTGCGAGTCGGACTCGTGCATGAAGGGTTCTGTACCATTATCTATGAAAAACATAAAATCACGTTTATTGTATGGGAGCCCCCCTTATATATTTATGTTCTTCTGTTTTTAGTATTACTTATTTGTTGTTATAGTGGCAACAGAAATACATCATCTTTGAAAATGTCAACTGTATAGCTATCGCGGTTCATGTGATACAGCGTGGTGACAGACAGACAGATGGACAACGGAGTCCTAGTAATAGGGTCCCGTTTTTACCCTTTGGGTATGGAACCGTTCACAAAGAAACATATCGTCGTTTAAGTTCTAGCACCGCGTAAGTCATTTATTGGCGGTAATAAAATTTTGAAAATCATCGTCATTGGAATCGAAATACGCGTCGTTTTATCC
>MOOZ01000153.1:69433-83663 GCA_002930495.1 Cecropterus lyciades
AAAAATTAATTGTTGAGTAATTATTACATATGTTATTGTTAGTATGTTATGGGATTTATTTCATGAGATAAGCAGTCTGCTTGTAAAGACGTTTATATACCTACTTAGTAGTCACTGGCGGTTTCGGCTAAGGAGCTCACGCCCCCTCAACAAACTAATATCGTGTACTTTAGTTCATTCACTTTTAGAGCATAAACTTTTAGAGAGCGGAAATTTTACAAACAAGAGCACCTGAACATCCCCCAAAAAATACATATATACTTATAGTAAAGCGACAAAAACCTTTTTTGCGCTTATGGAATTTATATATACTATAAGTATATATAAATTCTCTATTATTTTTGTAAAAACGGGGGGCATATGTTTAACATAGGACTTATAACGGGTTCTTTAATCGTATCTTTTAAGCAATCTAATGTAATAAAAATATAAGGTATCTACTTATCTCTTTCTTTCACTTACACTAGATGCAGATTTTCTGAGTTCTGGCAAAAAGGCTGAAACTACTCTCATTGCACCAAGTAAATTGACATTTATAGTGTTTTCTATTATTTTCGGTGTTAACCACTCGAAGTCGCCGACGGTCATCACCCCTGCGTTGTTTACCACGGCATATAACTCTAAAATGTACATAGTCGTATTAATAACAGAGCATAAACAATCAATCGAAGTTTCTGAGGTTCTAATGTCACCTCTGATTTAACAAAGTTAATATTAATAATCTATCTTGAGAAAACCTACACATCTGAAAGTTCTTAATGGTGCATGAAGTCTACAAACCGTTATTAATGGCATTTATTTTAAAATCTTCGATAGACAGCTCCGTTTTTTAGACAGATAAAATGGTTTTGTAGATTAACCAACCAAAACTCATGGATAATTTAAGCACGTAAGTATACTTAAATGCAATGTAATTGTCTTTACTTACTACAGTCGGGATTGTCTTTTAAAATGCTATCCACGTAGTTCTTGAATTCAGTGACGCTGCCTGTGTCTGTGACATCGAGCTTATGGGTGTGAGCAGAAACACCCTGCAAAGCCCGAGAGGCCTCGGTTTCTGTGCCATTGTACATTCCTATAATATAAGTTTTCGTTTATAAAAGTAGCATAAAGCATGCTCGATTGCATGGTGCGTGGTGACAACTGCCGTTTATTGATATCTTTAATCAACTCCAAAGAGGAGTGGCGTGGCTATCCTTCTGGACACAGTATGAATGCCTTGTATAAGTGTCCTTGCATTATTTAAACTACGAGAAACTCGTAGAACACAGCAGCGCCTAACAATGCTATAAGGCAAAAATAAGTGTGACTATTTGCAGCTATCTGTCACTGTACTGATTTGCTTCAATGTATAATAGGTAATAGCGTTTTGTATCGTACTCCAGTTGTTTGAGTTCCAAATGAATTTTCAAGATTAATCTATAAAATCAATATCTATACTTGTAAGTACATGTCAATATATTGGTAAGTTATCTTAATATTACCTGCAACTGTAACCATCCCTTCACGCGCAGTGCGGGCGGCGATTGCCCAGCCTAATCCACTATCGCATCCAGTGATGGCAACTACTTTCTTCCAAGACATATTGCTTTCCTTATTCTTGATCTGTAACACAAAAATACAAATTATAATATTAATAATTTAAAAACCATTATGTAAATAAGATTAAGATTTTATTTTCAGACAGGTATTTTACATTTTATTAAGGGCTCAAGACTTACTAGTCAAAGTTTGTGCAGACTATGAAAAGCGCGTGAATAAATAGCTTTACCAAAAGATTAAGATAACTGAACTATTCCAAAGTATGTAAGATAAGCGTGTTTTAAAAAGAAATATTATACCTACCAATTATATATTTTTTTACATATCTACGTAATAAATATCACAGACTAATTATTATCTTTTACGTACGTAGGTTTCAGGTAGGCTTACATTCCGTAACTTGTTTATTCATTTACATTTCTCGTTATTCTTTGTTTACATTAGGTTATTAATTAGTCTGTGAGGTTCGAGAATTGTCACAAGTAGGTAGACTGTAAAGTAATACTCACATTCTTGTAAGTTTTATTTGTCCGCGCGTGTGAACCGTCTAGGATACACTGGCGGTCGTGAGATCCTCGACCCGAGTGCATATCAAGCGGCAACGGATGCGTTGCATATTTATAACGAATTTCATGTTTGAATTACTGCGTCTTACGGCGGGAAGATGTGATGGATCATGTATCTGAGGGTCGACGTGAATTTAGATTCGCTTTTTGTGTCATTTATTTGCGCAAAAGATATATCTTCATAATAAATTCAGTAACTACTATTCATTTAGTTTTTCATAAAACTCCAGATGTGTAAAGTTCTTCACAATGTGTTGCTTCACGAAAAATCAGAAGTGAACATGCACTTTGATTTTTTGTTCTATTTTATTCAGATTGAGTTGCAAACGAGCATCTCGTCCACCAAATGGTAAGTAAGTACTTATTGCGGCTCAGTGACATCTGTTACCAACTTCATATACAACAGGTTCTATCTGAAGTCATCGATGCGTTGCTAATCCCAAAGACTAAGATGGTTGCATCATAGTGAGGCGAGCACATCCTTTCAACGAAACTCAAGAACCGCTTCACCATAGAAATAGATGTGGCAGTGGTGTCTTTCCGGTCGAACTACGCTGGTTCTATTAACTTGAAATTACAAATTAGTACGAATTTGAAACCATTAAGCAGATAGCATAGATATAGCTATGGACATTTACATATGGACATATACTAACACAAAGTTTAAAAACTACCAACCCCAAAACAGCCAATATGATTTCTTTCTTTACCTGTTTACTTATGGATTGATTTCGGTACTTGCACAGCATGTACATCATGTCCTAAGATTCTCTCAACAGAGCCACATTAGTATTATAGCCGAGTCACTTTTCTTGTCTTATATTAATCAGCTAAAAAGTTGTCAACCCCGAAATCGGGTGTTGTGCTGCCGAATGAAAACGTCGAATACTTGAACAAAGGGACGCCAATAAAAGAGGATCGTTTCAGCACGAATACCCAACTGAGAGATTAGAGCTATTGAACGGAAACAATCTTGTATTTCTGGTTCACTTCACACGGGATCCGATCGTACTAAGTGTTTGAACGTACCGCAAATGTCATAGCTATTAATCACCTATTTTGTTAAATTTTATTATAATTTTTTAGCTATAAGTATATTGCAACAGTTTACTTAGCAAAAAAACATTAGTTTGTTCATATTTTATAAATATTATGTTTGGATTTTAACATAATAAAAGGAACACATTGTCGATTCTGAAGTCGAAATTTTTTCTGTCTTTCTTACCATGGAAAGATAAATATATATTCTATTTGAAATAAAAAAACACTACCAATAGCATAAAACACTATTGCAAAGTTACTAAACAGCCCATCTGTTCTGGAAAGTGTGTGTTAAATATATTTTTAAATTAATTGAAGTTGGATATAAGTCGAGTGCAAGCAAACATAATTATTATGATTATGAACAAAGCGGATAGTAGTCCACTTGATCTTAAGAAATCACTGTTGTTCTAATAATGAACACAGAACAAAAGTTTTTCCTAAAATGTTATCTTACCATTACAAAAAGTCAGGAAGCGTAACACCTTATTTTAATCGAAATGAAATGAATCCTTTATTTAGCAAAATTTACTCACATAAGCCTGAACCCTTTGGCAGTGGTGTTGCTATATGTATCATATTAGTCGCCGTCAGTACCTAATGGTAATATTGCTATAATAATATAATCTCAAATTACCGTCGTTACTATCGCTTGAGCAACTGGTAGATTTAGCGATTAAGAAGCGGTTAAATCAAACAGGTAACTTCAAAAAAGTTGCTCCACAACTACGCAGTTTACGATTCTATACACATACGTAGACGGTCGACCGTATCATTTTTTAATCGTGTTACTTACACCGCTCGTGTGTTGGTCAAACAACAAATTAGTCGCCCGAAAGGCAGGGGCTAAGTAGCTTCAATGTGAATATAGTAGCCTACGCAACAACAGTCAAGGGACTGTCAACCTAACTCTTTATTATCTTTAATACCAGTATATAGATATATGATTTAGCTTTTCAAGTTCTGAGCATGAAACTCCAATCAAAATAAGTAAATTTTAAGTCAAAGCTTACCACACTGATCGAATATGTTCTACTAGTTAGTAATAATAAAATTGTGCAGTTATTAAAAATTCTTATTATTCTCTCGACAGTTATAATATGTAACGATAGATATTCCACGAGTTTCCATGGAAATGTACGTAATTTGGAATTTAATGCGATGAAATGCGAAGTGTACCTGCGAATACTTCATTATTCTCATACTAAATTGGTTCGTACTTTGTTCCTCTTAATTTTCTGATAAATATGTGGCCATTACGTACGGGTTTATTAGATTTTCATTTTTTACAATTTTAACTAGTTTTGCCGTACCTACCTAGACGATATATAATCATCTGTTGCCAGCTACAAGGTTTGAACGAAGAGGTACCACCAACACACTATTTCTAGCCTGAAGCAGTTCCTGCGTTTCAGTGTAAGAGTGTGATTGCCAGCTCACTTTTGTCTTCAAGAGAAGCAACGCATCTGTGATTGGCTTTAAATAGAACACCTATTCTATATGAAGTTGCTTACAGATGTCCATGGGCGGCAGTGACCACTTGTCATAAGGTGAACTGCATGTTCCTTTCCTACATCAACCTTATAAAAATTACTTTGTCGTCCATTTTATATTTTTCAAACCGGAACAATAAAACTAAAGTGTTATAATAGGTCCCAAATAGTAATTAAACTAAAAAAAAAATGTGTCCCTTCGTGTGAATAAAAACTGATATAATTTAATTAAATATATAATATATAATTTCTGTAAATCAATCGAATTTTTACGAGTTATCCTAATAAGCTTTTCTACCCATAGACATACATTTTTCTCTATGAAATCTTATGTCTATGGTTATAACTTTTAGTAACATTTTAGAAAAAAATATGGCCGCGAATTATTCAGGTTGGGCTTAAAGGCATCCAAGCCTAAGTCGTAAAAACATTTTAAATAATTATAACATTAAATGGAGAAATTTACAAATGTACAAACTGTAGTCCCGCTGCTCATAGAATGTAATCATGAAGTCTGTCATATTTATTTAATGTCAAGTTACCGCAAAGTTACTTATATTATTTGTTGTAATTTGAGAAAATTAGAAAATTATAATGATATTTTTGTTTCTAAGTGAAAGAAACCATAATAGGTAATATTTTTGTCAAAAAATATACGCCACTTAAAAAATTTATATATTTCTTTTGGACATGTCAGAAATTTCTCAGCGGTCATACTATGGCTGCGTTTCGAAATTTACCTGCAAGTGTGGCGAGCAAAATGTAGCCTGTTTGTTAAGGATAAAATAACTTTCTAATGGTAAATTAATTGTTAAAACCGGTTCGCTGATTACAGAGTTGATCGATTCATAATAAAGAAATATTTCCTCGTAATTAAATTAAGTAGGTACCTACCTATATTGAATATAGATAACATTATTAAGAGTAATTAATTACAGAGTTGATCGATTCGTAATAAAGAAATATTTCCTCTTAATTATATTAAGTAGGTACCTACCTATATTAAATGTAAATAACATTATTTATATCTTAAAACGAAATATTTTTGAGAAGTTACTTTTTTTACCTAAACTTATCTTACGAATTTGTGCATAAGTCAGAATAAACGCGATTCAACCGACACTTTTAAGGTGAAGTGTCCTCCAGGGAAATCTAGTTTCCCGCTCTGATAATAGTGTTTGCTCATTTGAGTGTTCTTCTGGATTGTTCCGTGTCGGTTAATGGCATTCTACTCATGTGTATCTTTAGACACTTATATTAAAAGGTTGGGAGTAACGTTTAAGTACTGGTGGTCTATAGAAATAAGAATAATGTTTACATCGCCATTTTGAGTACGTAAGTTTAGATAAATTTGCCAAGGTATAATTATGTTTTATTTTCTGATTTAAATTGAAACAAACTTTTTATGTTTCATGTTCATGGTGTATGACTTATTTCTAAACTAAAGGCTATGAAATGCTTATTCAGATTCTTTAACTTACCTAAACTATATTTTTTATGGTAACTTTTTGCTAAAACTACGTTACTTGCATGTTCACTATTGTCAAACTTATTAACATTACAAGCGCCCAGTACTGGACGCAGGTCATATTTCCGTATATGCTTTTCAGTTTGTAAATTGCAGTTAGGAAAACTTTGAATTCTTTGCCAATTCATTCAACCATAGAGCCGGTTTGCGCGTGCCAGGAGTCGTATGTAAATTAGACGAATATGTCTCGCAACGTTCGTCCAAAAGTTATATTGTGCACAAATACATGAAATGAAATATTTAATGAATTGTATAGGATTGATTGATATAATATTGATTTTTGCTTTATATTTGACTCGATAATATTGTACTTTTACTGGAATATTAGAACGGTAAAACAAAATTTAGATAGAATATCTTATCACTAATAAAGCTCTGAATAGTAGGAAAATAATATCTTTGCCTGTCGCAAGCTTATGGTATAAACTAATATGTGTATTTGAAGACCATTTTGTTGAATTAAAAATAATTGCGGGTTATTTATTTATTTATTTATATCGTTACATCTATCATTACAGGTCCTCAACCTAATGCGATAGTGTAGCCTAATACATAACACAATATACAAATAGTTATTATTAACAATAAAGTACTTACGAATAACAAATGATAAATAGTATTAATTTTGTTAATGTCGCTATACCTACTGTGTAATTGTTTTAAATAAAATAAAAAATGGGGTTAAATTATATTATGTATTAGACGAACAGAACTTCGACATTAAATTGTTAAGATAATTACTTGCATTTCAGCCTCACGCAACAGTACGAAACTTAACCCGTGTAATATCTTATCCAATTTAAGTAATAGTACACATTGGTGTACAACGACGGTACTGGAGTTCCGCATTGGTAAGCCGACGTCTTGCCGCTCACGATACCCACCAGGTAATACTTCCCTTGGTACATCATCATGAGAGGACCACCAGAGTCACCCATGCAGGTATCTTCGGACCTTTTCCCGGAAGCACAAAGGTGACCGTCAGTTAAAAGGGAATAGTGTCTCTTGCATTCATTTTTAGGTACCATTTGTACAACTGTGAACTGTTTAATATCAGACTTGACGGACACGTTCAAACCCCAACCAGCTGTCGCCAGCGGAAGGTTCGCAAACTGCGGGCTGTCTATGTTAACCGGTGGCAGGCATATGGGACGAATGTACCCTGGAATATTTGCAACTTTGTTTAGGAAAGTTTTCAGTTTGCGGGGACGATTATTTTATTTATTTTTTCAGTTGTTAGTTTGTTCATTTTATTAAGCTAAATAAAGTGTATTAAGTATTGTTTTAATTTATGTCTATTTTAATACAGCGATGTCAAAAGTACAGCTGTGTTCTGGTTTAAAGGGTGTAATAAGAAAGATTTGCTTATACAACCATTCAATTTTAGCACTCTAAGTAAGCAACGCATATATGATCAATTTCAAGTCGAACTCCAATATTCGAAGTTGATAACAGACGTTAATGCATGGCAGTATCCATTATTAGATATCATACACACATTGATAGAAACATAAAAGACATTGATATCATACTTGTAAAATGTACAGCGTTTTCAAGACGGACCAATGCGATGTCATTAATGAGGTATTTTGGATCGTAGGCCTGATGGGTTAGAACAGTGTCAACATTGAACCGTAAGTTATCTATGCATACTGGATCTCGTCCTGGGACCGATACGCAATCTCTTGGGAACGTCCTTGTGTCATACTCTGCTAGAGTTACTTCGACTCTGAAAAGAAAGCATCGACAAATAGTTTTAATGTCATTTTGTTACACTGCGTAGTACGATGAGTATTCTTTGTAAGTATAACAAGTGCGTTTTTTATTAAATTCCTGGCTTTTCATGTCTTTTCCGTCAGTTAATTAAGTTTTGTATCTTATAGTCTTCTATTAAACATACATAAAGATTAATAGAAAAATTATAAGATTTGCCTTATAATTAATAGAATGAGGTGTATAAAGAATATCACAAAATATGTATGTGTATATATAGAATGATGTACGTATTTTAAACGAATATGATCAGGATATAATAATAAACATTTTGTGTGAATATACATACCCATTATAATAAATAACTATAGTATATAACTTACTCATCCAATTCGCTATCATCATCATTAATGAAACAGTGAGCAGCGGACAGGATGATACGGGAACTAATTATGGAGCCGCCGCAAATGAAATAGGTCCTCGTATTGCCTTCTACAAAACCCATTCTGATGAACGCAGTCCATGGGAACTGGTACAAGTGTGCTTCTTCACCACCTGTTTTCAAAGTTATAGTTAACTGGCTTTTTGGCTGGCTGGCTATCTGGTTAGCCAGCTGACTTACTACAATTTATTTTATATTTTCGGGTTAAGCAAGGGACTCTCTCTACAATTGGGAAGGTATGAAACGTAACTCACGTTACAATGTGAATTGGTGGAGGAAGGTACGAGTTAGCTACCAGAAGCCAATATTAAAATAATGTTTAATAATTGCATGTAATTTAAACCGATACGTATCGGAGGAGCGCAGGCCTACTCCAATTTTAGAGAGAGAACAAGGGTTGTAGCCCCATAATTATACTATTAAATCAAATATATATTTAAGGTGGGAGAACCCTTTGCGGTTCGAGTTCGGAGACTCCATCGCCCTATGAATTTCTGCTTAATAACAGCAGTGTTAATAGACGCTGTATTCTGGCTTGAAGAGTGTGATAGGTATTAAGAGTTGATTACAATACATGGTCGTTTGCTACTTCTATCCTATTAAATGCAAAGTAATGATATCACTATAAGGATTTATCGCAGTTGGTTCTAATTTACCTGCTATTCTGTCTTCAAACGTCACAGCAACAGCGGGGGGTTCTGCATCACGGGTCTTCCTTGCGAAACCTTGCCCTAAATAACGGGGATAAGCTGGCTGAGATCCCCACTTAGAATCAGCTCCTTTATGCTGGAGGAATTCCTGAAGATCTGAATGAAATATGTAGGAAGCATCAGAAAGTTAGTTACACAAGATAAATTTAGAAAGTAAATTTATGCTATTGTAATGGATTTCAGAAAATTATAAATATTTAAGTGAATAGTCTGTGTTAAGAAAGATATAATATTAAAATTAATAACAATAAAGATAAATTAAATAACAAATTAACATTTCATTCTAAAAGGAATGTTAAAACGTTTATTAAATATACCAATTATTTAATAAACGCTTTAAATTTCACAATATAACAGAGTTTTAAGCTAAAAAGATCTTTAAAATTTTATCTGATTAAATAAGAAAAAAAGTGTTATAATAATGCAATTTCAAAATATTTTATTGGAATGTGAAATTGAATTCGAACGAACGAGTGCAATGTCGATGTATTAGTTATTACTAGTTAGTTTATTTATTCTAATATCTAATTACAAAAAGATCGGATAAAATTAAACAATTTGCAATTTTCATACGTATAGGTAATTGTGCTGTCGTGATGCACTACAAATCGTTCTACCAGTTTTAAAAGTATCCAGGTGGTAGAACCAGAATAGTTCCGACCAAGGTGACCATCTTAGTCCTCGGGAGTAGCAACGCATCAGTGATCGACTTTAAATAGAGCCCCTGTTCCATATGGAGTTGCTTACAGATGTCCATGGGCGGCAGTCACAGTACCATCAGATGGACTGTATGCTTTTTGCTCCTTCAGTTTGATAAACAAAAATTCTATATCATTTTTTAAGTGTAGTACCTACTGGACATAGGCCTCACTTAGCTGTCACTAGCTCGTCAATAGCGTCACTGTTTTGAATGTAATCGTTTCCTGCTGTCATCTCTAGGTCATTGGTCTACATGATCGAGGGACGACTTTTACATAATACTGAAATTTACCGGTAATCCTAAAGGCATCAGAGTGTTCGACACCACAACATCCGGACTCCGGTTTCGGTGGGGCGTATTGTGGCAAACACAGACCATAAACATTGTTGTTATTATTGAATAATCTATTTTGGGCGTCATTGGCACTGCCCATTGGTCGATTTTGGCTTGAAAAAGGCCTATTGCTATTGCCCTCATATTTGTTTAGTGTAGTTGGGACTTTTTCTTGGGCTCCTTTAGGTCGAAAGTTGTCTTCACTGACTCCCCAAAAGTCAGATCTAGGGCAGCATACCTAAAATTATTCACAAAACATTAGAAGAGATGTAAGAAAAGAGAAAATGAATCATAGGAACTTATATCGACTTGAGTAATTCTGTAAAATTCTATAAAACTTATTTATTGATGTGAAACAACTATAAAGGCGATGTTTGCTTTTATTTATTTTAGCGTCATCTGTTATACATTTTATTTTACTCAAAAGTAAGCATGCTGCGGTGTTCTACTTACTGCTCGAGATGGCGTTATTTTCATTTTGCTATTTTCATTATATACGAGTATATATTAAGTGCCTGTCGCAATCTTGTCTTTTATGCATATTACTTGTACGAACACGATATTTCAAATCTGCCAGGCGTCCCGTGATGGCAATTTTTTTCTACACCAAGTTATTCTGGACGCACATTGTAGTAATACATAAATAAATATATATACGTTTTTGCACTTAATATATATAACTTCAATAGTGATTTACAGACTTACACTTGCAATTGCAACTTTTTTTTAATTTTTGCACTTTTTTAAATGTTGCAAGAAATTGAATATTATAGTTAATTATGTGATACAGAAAATATGATAAATAAATCTGACTATCACGCACGGTACTGAAACAAATGTGAAGGTCAAGTTGACACGAAACGTTTTCTAGATAAACGCCTGAGTACGGCGGATCGCACACCGAAAGTTCACGAAATTATATTTTGGTTTAGCTGGAAGGTTCGGTCCGGCCGAAACCCAAAATTTAGAGGGTTATTACAAAATATCATGTACTTATTTATATTTAAAAAATCTATAACGCACATAATCTCCTTTAGCTACAGCAGAAAATCCTGGAACGGTGTTTCCACTTCCTTCACCACACGGAAAATTTTGAACCCATTGCTCTTGTTGCTCGGTTGTCATGATTCCAAACTGCGGGCACTTTTCCATGGGTTTACATGTTTGACAAACATCTGTAGAGTAGTATATTATGTACTCACACCAAATGATTTAATAAAGCTTCGTCCTATATAATATATAGATTGCATTTAAGCAATGTGGAAAACAATTCCGCATATCATATGAATATTTTTATCTGATGGTACCTATATTTATACTAACAGATATAATCCCAAATTTAATAAAAATTCCCATGTTAAATTAGAAGAGGATGAAGCTGGCTAATTAAAATAGGACATACCTTGAGAAGCTGCATCAGCTAAAAAATCTAGAACGTTAATCAAAAACACCAAAAAAATTGAGGTTCTATGTAAATCCATTGTATTATTGTCTTGTACATAAAATTATTTCTTAACAATTATATAGATTCTGTTCTCTCTTGAACCCAAAGGGCTACTGATCGCTTTATAATAACAAAACATCTTAAAAATACCTTACTAATTATAATTGTCATTTGATGATACTACTTGTTTCTTGATTTGCCATTAATTGCGTGACGTAACATGACAAACAGTATCGATGAATAGATAAATACTTAGCAATTAGAAGATAGAACAATTCTTGGAAAGGAAATACTGCGGCTTTACACGACTTGAAAACAATGGAAATATAGAATTCCTTAATGTTTACTCTGTCGAGGAAAATGTGTGGGTCAAAGTACAAAGCGAAAGTCGTTGACTTCTCAATCTCATTATTCATATAAGTTAGTCTAATTATTAATGAAAAGTTTTATTCATAGTTATTATTCATAGAAAGTTTTTTATCTTAATTTAACTAAGTAATACTTTTCACCAATTTTCAGTTGTTCAGTTCATTTCAATCAAATTTCAGTCATGTTATTTACAGTAAGCAGAAATACATGAAAAAGTCCATGCGAAGTTAAGGTTGCACAACACAATACACATAAAAAACACAAGTCAGTGATTTTGCGTCACTGTCAACTGGTACCAGTGTTTCCCTAGTTTCGAAATTCGCAAAGTGAATTGCAAGGGGTAGTTTGTAATTGGTCGGTTGAATGCGAAAAGGAAAACGTAATTTACGCGCACGCAAGCTGTACGTCGAGTTCAGAATTCAATTAGCAGGGAAACATTTCCTTCGCGTTGACACAACGTCAAATAGTTACTGTTTGCCCCCCTCACATGTCGTTGAAGCTTTCACGATCTAATCATACTGTACTAATGTTATAAAGAGATAAAGGGGTTGGCTTTGTTTGTGCCGGAGATAATCTCGTATCTACTAAACGGATTGTGTTATTGCTTTTACTGACAAGTCCTCATAGGTTATATATTTGAGATCGAAAATCACTGAATCGATTATAATAACGGTCTATTGATAAGTTATAACATGTGATCGAACTCGAGTAGGTTTTATATCCTAACAATAGCAATTTGGTTGTGAAAATAGTAACCAATAATATCACACATGTAGATTGCAGTGCACACCCATTTAATTGTAACACAATTTAATGACAACTTGTTTTTTTATAGTGTTTATTTGATTCGATTGAGTTGATTTGATTGAGTTTATTTGATTGAAGTTGTTGAGTGACTTATAAATTAATATGCATACGAAAATCATAGCCCTTTATATTTCCTATCAATCCTATCATATAATAAGTATTCAAACAAATACATAAATCAACCGGGAACAAATACATAAATCATCTAGATATCTGCCTGACATTGGGTCGAACCGAAAACGCAATATGAAAACTATCTTTTTTTCTATAGTATGGAAGTAGCAAACGAGCATGCAGCTCACCTGATGGTAAGTGGCTATAAGTGTGCCGTCCTTGGACATCTGTAATCAACCCTAGATAACATCAAAGTCTCTCCTAGGTTTAGCCACAGATGATACCTCTGAGGACTAAGATGGAATGCCTCGGCAAATTATGTCTCCCTTACCACACCCTTCAGACCAGAACACAGCAGCGCATAACAGTGCTGTTATTAGAAATAGGTGTGGCGGTGGTGCTTCCATAGTTGAACCACAAAGAGTTATACCATCTTCAAAAATCTATTCTATCTAGTTTAATATTATGTGTTTTAGTTTCATTGTGTTTTAAAGAATGTAGTTTACATGCGTGTTAATTGGAAAAGCTCTAAAACTTACACTGCGGTACTGTGCTACATACTGAGGTATAGGGATCAATTAAGAGAAAATATTCTCTTTGAGGTGACATACGACGCCAAATTGTTACCGCCTCAGCTGTACTTAGAACCAATCGTCGCTCTAAACTACAAAAATTAAACGAATGACTGTGTTAAAAGCGAGTATATTTTAATGGATTTCTGTTATATAGAAAATAAATGGGTGTTAAATAGATAGATATCCATTTGCTCTACTCTACTCATTTTTTTCTACAATTAGTAACGTATTTAAAAATATTAAAACACAAAAATGTTTTTTTTCATAATGGTATAATAATATTAGAATTAACGATTTATATGAGCTTATTAATATATATATTAAGCCGGCTCGGCTGTAGCGCGTACCAAAGAAATAGAAATACATACATACAAACATACATACATACATGCATAGGCTCGAAAAACATTACCCTCCTGACGGAGTCGGATAAAAAAGTCGAATCTACTATTATATATTCTTGCTTAATTTATTAAAATTAATTTTATTATTAATTTTTAGGATACCTACTTATCTTATTTTGGAAATATTAGACATACAAACGACTGTCATCTAGACTAAATAGTATTTTTAGTGAAGCACAATACTTATTTGTCTATTATATTATTACCTTTATTATTATCTATATTATTTAACAAATACAATGCCGTCTTAACAATTGACCAATTCATTTTTTATAGTAAATATTAACATATAATGTGAGTAATGTTTGATGTTAATGTTATCGATTTATTTATATGTTGTTGTTAAATAAATAAATGATGGCACCGCCATAAAATAATTCACAATGGCGCCATGTCAGCCAGTTTGTCAGCCACTGGTTTTGAAAAGCGCGCGAATCATGAGATTCACG
>MOOZ01000153.1:84489-101150 GCA_002930495.1 Cecropterus lyciades
TGCATAGGCTCGAAAAACATTACCTTCCTGACGGAGTCGGATAAAAAAGTCGAAAACTACTATTATATTTTCTTGCTTAATTTATTAAAATTATTTATTATTAATTTTTAGGATACCTACTTATCTTATTTTGCAAATAATAGACATACAAACGACTGTCATCTAGACTAAATAGTTTTTTTAGTGAAGCACAATACTTATTTGTCTATTGTATTATTACCTTTATTATTATCTATATTATTTAACAAATACAATGCCCTCTTAACAATTGACCAATTCATTTTTATAGTAAATATTAACATATAATGTGAGTAATGTTTGATATTAATGTTATCGACTTATTCATATGTTGTTGTTAAATAAATAAATGATGGCACCGCCATAAAATAATTCACAATGGCGCCATGTCAGCCAGGTTGTCAGCCACTGGTTTTGAAAAGCGCGCGAATGATGAGATTCATGAGTTCATTCCAGAAATACAACAAAAAAAGAATGGTAACTTACTGCAAAGATTGCCCTAATTAACCTTATTATTGTATCGATTGTGTCAGTTTAGATCATAGATGAAACATATCTATGATCTAAATTGACACATATGATTGTTCTAACGATAATTCTTTACTTTCAACGTGTGTGTTTTACCTTTAAATTTTATTAAAGATTAGGTATTTAAAGCTATAACAAAATGTTAACATCAAATAATTTTATTCATTATTTACTAGCTGTACATTCCCCCCATTCACATTACGGGTAGAATTTCATTAAATCCATTTTTAGTTTATCGGTGAATTAAGTATTCCATTTAACGAATCAAATTTCAAGTTCCTAAGCTTATAGTTCCAGATATATAAGTTAGTACATATGTTAACATCTCTATATTTATATATACACCTATATATATTTACACCGACACATAATTTTTCGTAAAATGTTGGAAACAGTATCGATGTCGTGCATATAGTGACGTTTTACCAGGCCTTGCGCCAAATCTTACTTTGAAAACAAGTATTCACAGCCACATGTGGCTGACAAGGCTCAATTGATTTGGAAAATGTCAACCATTGGTGGCTGACATGGCATTGTATGTGTTAAAAAGTTAAAAAAAATATTTATTTCTTTTTTATAAAGTACGTAAATCATCAATCAATAGTAAAGTTTCAGGGTATAATCATTGTCAATGACGCAGTTTCTTGCAAACTTTCATGTCCTATTTCGACCCCTTCAACCCCTCTGGTCGCTATATGGTAATATAAATCCGTTTAAAAGGTTAACGAATTGACAACTGTCAACAGTACCAAATTTCTTAGGTTCTTTACCTTAGGCAGAAAGAAATACAGAGTTACTTTCGCATTTATAATATTAGTAAGAATTACAAACGACGAGTCTGTTAACATTGTATTTACCTTCATCATTTTATTTACCGAAGATCTTTCATTAACACACGACCGTGGACAAATTTTGCATTGTCTGACTGTATAAGAAATTATATAATCACGTGTAAAATTACAATGTTATATCAATTACGAACTTGTTTATCGATCGCTTAATATTGATTTAATGATTTTTTCCTATATATACGTAGGAAAGTTCTATTATTGATTATGTTTTATATCTTTTCTTTTAATAGTTACATTTCTCATCATGATATTTTGGTTAAAAAATAATGCTATGTAACATCATCTGACATTTATCATCATCAACTTTGAAATGTGAATGCATCCAGGCTGGTCTAGAGAATTAGCAGACTTCATAAATCTATGTTCTTTTTACGAATTTGTCAGTTGTATAGCAGAAAGAAAATGAAATTTACTTTGTATTATGACATAAGCTTTCAGGGTATACTTAGAGGCCTCTCCTAGTTGTAGGGATCAGATGCAAAAACGTTTCAGGTTGCACTATATTGATAAAGCAGGGATGATTCTGATTCCAATCTCCTAAATTTCGATGAAACTACATAACGGAATAACATGCCAATATGTTATTACTTATGGTAAGAAAAGAAAGTCAAGAACTTCCTTTTGTTACAATGAGTAGACAAGTGTTATGCTATTCAAAAGAAATATTTTTCAGATATGGACGAATATATACAATAGAGCTGTAATTGTATTTTCCCGTGAATTAGGTAGCATTCAGTTTTTTAAGAGTCTCTCACCCTTAATAGGACATTTTGGCGAGGTAAAGAGTTATTCTAAGCTTTGTACTATTGTGTGTTTGTACTGCTGTAAATTACCTCTTAAAAGGCCTTTTTACCTAGAATGAAAGAGGGTACAATTTGCCGAAATCGTGTTTGTTTGTAAAGAGCTGGGGAGCTGAGGAGTAATCGGAGGTAATAGGTTATTACGTAACAATGTGTAACAATTTTTATGACACGAAAACTGATTAAGATATGATTGTATTGTGTCTATGAAATAGTGTGTGTATGAAAATACATAGTTGAATCACATGTGAAAACTATAAGTTGCAGTGCTTAACATACCATATACTTACCTGCAACCCTTTCAAGGTCGTAGACACCTTTGTGGTTCATTTCTGAGTTACCACTTTTACGTGGTAACGTAAGGTTTTGCCAGACTCTTACCAATTAGTGACGAGATCATATTTTGGCATTTTTCACAGCCTCATTGACGTTGAATCTCGTTTAAGGAATCTTCTTCTGGGATGGAGATGTAGATCCCCTGAATGTGAACGCGCACGTCGTGAACTACTTTCCTTTATCGTTTAGACCTCAGTTAAACGAGGGTGAGGTAGTTCCAAACTAGAGGCACCACTGCTACATGTAGGTATTTCGACATAATACCAGTGTTGTGTTCTGGTGTGAACGGTGTGGCAAGGAAGAGTTAGTTCTATAAATGATCTCAAGTAGAAGTTCAATCAATTCGCCATCAGTTAGACTGCATGCTCGTGTGCTATATCTTGATAAAAAAATCTCATTGCTGAAACCTAGTCTTTCCGGACAATAATCCGTCTTAATAATGATCCACAAGTGGAATAGAAGTCGCCTTCATAATCACTCAGTACGGCTTTGTAAAAACATTCTAATTCTAAAAATTCCTAAAAAGCTAATAAGTAACTCCCTTTGAGTTACTTATGCGTGAAATACCAAAGACATTTATATTTTATCTTTGCGCTAAAATAACTCAAAATAAACTAAATATCAGATAGACTTCGCCAACCGTGACGTTAACATAATTCGTATCTCGGGTACCTCCGGCGTTAACCAGATCTGTCTTAATCGGAACCAGCCTAATATCCATTTCCACAGCTAAATACATTTTCGCTCCACAAATTTGAGTAATTACCGGCTTATCTTCAATTCCTTGAACTCCGATAACAAAATCCACCGCATTTTTAACATAACAAAATCTGATCCCTTTTTTGTGCATATTCATGCGTCGTATTTAAATTAAAAATAAATTTGCGATCCGGCGCCAGGCGGTCGGGAACACGTCGAAAACATATTGTATGCTAGCGAGTGGACATTTAAAAATATAAGTTAAACGTTAAAATGTGTTATGATTTTACGAAAATCGAAAAGTTTTTGTATATTTGAACGCTTCTTTTGTTTCTGTAAATGCTAATATGTTTCTGGAATACATTTAAAAGTTTCATTTAAAATATTATACATTCGTAATCTTCATAATTCAACTGCTGGGATATTAACGATACGTAACATCGTGGTATTTGGCGATGACGCGTCATGAAGTCGACGAGGTGCATCTTAAAAAATCACGACGTCGTCTAAATTGGTGATGTAAAATTGCCTTATTTATTTAAGTTATTTCCCAATATTGTGATAGGCTCAATATTGTTAACAATCATTATCACCTTTTGATTTAATACATGGCACGACATTACAGCGGTATACGATGTCGTACCGTACGACAACACGATGATGGACCGTGTGAATGTATTTTACTCCATAGAACAATCAATCCACTTGAGATATACCTACATTATTCATCTTGATTATAAACAATCAAACTTTATAATTAAGATGAGTTATCTATATGTCTAGTGGAAGTTTTGTTGTTAATTTATAAATAAACCAGTAGGCCGATGTAACATAAGACATTTATGCCGTTCAAAACACATGACTCAAAGTAGGCCGTTTATTAAAGATAGTATACTTACAATTAACATAGGTGGCAGTTAACACTCTGTATTTCAGATTCTAAAGGGTAAAGCCTTTTAGGGGGCAATGACTTCGGTATACTCCTTTTCACGCTTTTAACAGTTCGTTCGTTGCTATAGATTTGCCTTTATTTTACATATGAACTTTACCATGACCCTAAGATGTCTTTTTACCTACTTCAAGTTAAATACTATTATGTGTTTGGTACTGAAGTTGATGTACCTATCACATATGAACAATATATTATAGTTTATGTGTGGTCACAATTATGGTTATAGTCAAGGAATGAGTTGATATTGACACGATATATAAACAGAAAATCGACTTAATAACGAAGTCGGTTTTGTTACGAGGTAACAGTGAGTAAGAACAAACATATAAGAACAAACATATATTTCTGTTATCACACTAAACGTTCCACGTCTTGAATGCTCATACCCTGTTACCTATTTCCTGTTTGTGACCATGTTTGACATTTATACGAACAAATTTCTTAACTCCGGAGTTAGCACTTTGCGTCGCTCGTTCAAAGGCAGTTTCATACCGTCGACACAATGATCTTTTGACTGGTGCACGACGCGACACTTAGAAACGTTTCTCTACAGCTTGTTTATGCCAGAGAATTTAACCTGATGTAGGCATGATGCACGGATTGTATGAGTCTGGGATGAAAAAATGCTTTGAAATGACTGTCTTGGTTGATTACGTTGTTTGAAACGGTGGCGGTGGCGAAGGGTATATAACAGAAAAATAAAAAAAAACACATGCTGCCGTTTTCTTTAAATGTAGTTACAAAATCTTCCGGTTTTAAATAAGAATAACCCCATCCAAATAAGTTTAACCGTCTTAAAGCTATAATCTCACACACAGATAAACACGTTAAACTTATAATAGCTGTTTTTGCGCCGGGGTTTATCATCATCACGTCAGCATTCGGGGCTAAATACGCGATTAAATATATGTTTTAAAACTTTCTTATTCGGATTTTGCAGACGAAAATTATACTTTTATTCATTCATAAGTTGAAAAATTACATTCGAACATTATTTATGTTCGAATGGAATTTTTCAATAGATTAGTGACAGAAATTGAGAGAAAACAAAAAGCGAAAATATAGCTCACAAACGTCGTTTGAGACTGAATTCATGAATATTTTTCCTCTGTAAACAAAGTTGGGAACTAGGCTCAACCCAGAATAGACAGTACAATAACTTTTCAGACAAAATTGTTTTCGATCATCGAATATGTGCTGTAAACTCATACCTTCCTAATAATGTCCCTGTTTTCCTCAAGCAATCTATTTTACATTCGTTCTCTTCAGTAAATAAGGAAGATTACTTTCTTCTCGCGGTTATAAAATGGGTATAATAAAACATTATGCGTCCCTACCGACGGCGTTATTTGTTGCACTCCAGCAGAAAGGGAGGCAATAAGGCGGCAACACACTGGCGCAATAATACGACTACGTGACAAATACGTGCTTGTGGTCGTCGCAGAAACGCGTTACGAGCTGAACGGAGATGTTACTAACTATGGAAAGTTTATACCTTATGCAAGTCGAACACAGTTCAGTTTTGAGTATGTGTACAGGGTCAATCGCGGTTCAAATGTATTCAGGCGAAACGCTTAAATGTATTTCTTTCGTTTGATTTGAAATCTTTGTGCCTGGAAATAGAGTTCGATACGGTTGTCTATTGGACATGTTCAACTAGTTTTGATAGGGGTGTGTATATCCGCCAAACGCTGCGGCTTGTTTCAATGGCTCTTGCGGCGTTGCGGCGACGTGGTCGTATATGCAGTGGCCTTTACAATGCGTAAGCGGTGTCTACCCTTAGCTTAGTTATGATATTTG
The DNA here is from genome assembly GCA_002930495.1 of Cecropterus lyciades. Taxonomy (NCBI): domain Eukaryota; kingdom Metazoa; phylum Arthropoda; class Insecta; order Lepidoptera; family Hesperiidae; genus Cecropterus; species Cecropterus lyciades. Next base: position 90,474 of record MOOZ01000153.1, read on the forward strand.
CAAATATTTAATAATAAATGCGCAATATGCAGGATACGACGCGAGATACTCTGCTATCTGTTACCGACAGCGTTTGTTTGCAGAAGAACCACTTAGTACTTGATCAATATTAACTTTTTATGAAATGCATTAAAGAAGAAATTTTCCTTACATCGAAATTATAAAATGAAATACAATTGTAGTTAAATAATATATATTTAATATGATTGTAAATATAATTACATGAAATTATGTAACACATTTATGTGATAGCGCACTACAACTACTTAAACCTAACTGTTATCTCTTTTTATTATATGCAATGCATTCGACCTGCCACTTATGCGTATTCGTATTCAACCCCAGGTAAGTGAAGAGTCTTATCTGAGATTAACCTACAGTAGTAGCCTATATTTTCGCAGAACCATACCATAATTCGATTTGGAATAATCACGTGAAACGTATCCAATAAAAATAATATTTTTAGAAGATTGAGACAGTATCCGAAATATTTTACCATTAGGAAATCTAGGTTGAGGAATGAATCCATTACAAAGTATAGGTTAAATTAGCGAAAGGGCTCGGAAAATTGGATTAAAAGCAGTTAGTAAATGAGTTAGCTAAATTAAAACCCACAATTTATATTATTAATCGAGTAAATTCATATTTATTTATTTAAATACTAATATCATATAACAACGTAACAAGTATTTACAATATATTATTATTATTTAAGTATTTTGTTATGTAAAAATTTATGTTTACTTCCGACATTTTTATATTTTCACTTTTAGACCCAACTATTAGAGCACTACATGATTGAAAGGTCTGTCTGGCCAGTTCCAATCGACAGTTGTATTTTATGGCATTCGTCGGTTATTGTCCCACTCGACCGCCAAGAGCACTTCCGCCGACGCCAAGTTTTAGATTGCCAGTGAATGGCCGCATGCGTGATTCAAAGCCGATTCAGTGATTCAGTGTTTTTCGACACATTTAGTCATATTCTCACAGGTTGCATTTTTTTTTTTCAATTAACATATAAGGTGTACCATGGAAGGCCATGCTCCTTTGAAGGCCAACTATAGTCATAGTTATTGTCTAATTAAAAGTCATAGTTATTGTCATGTAATGACAAATTCCTTTTTCTCACACTTAGCTCTATCAAACTTAATGATACAGACGCAGTGGCAAGTCGCTCGTGTCGCTATTTTATAAATGGGGTCTCTCGGTTCGTAGACTATTAAAATTGTAGTTCGTTAAAATTGTAATTTGCACACACAACAAAAGGTAATTTTAACGTAAATAACCTATTATAATCCTATTTTTTTTAACTGCAAATTGACATATAAGGTTGGTTATGGTACGGAAGAAAAAAGTAATTATTTTCTTGTTTCATCGATACTTTTGATTTTAGTTAAAATATCGGTAGTTTTCCCAAGAATTCCTAAGAATGCGAGTGGTTCCTTGTAAGGCCAATCAATAATTTGATGACTGGCCTTGCTAGGGTACATATGCCTTACTGAGGAACATTTACAAATCATGGAAATATGAACACTTTTTAAACAAATACATTTTGAATAAAAACGAACACTTCGTTTACATTTAAAGTACGTACGGGGAAATTGAAACAATGTTTTATGTAAATAATATTATTATTTATAAGAGTTATTCAACTCTTACACTCACACTGAATAGACATTTTGTTAAAATTTATTTTATTACAGCTATATATTTAAATATATTTTATGCAACGAAAAAGAAAATATGAATTAATATAATTGCTCATGATTTTCTTAAAATTTCATTTTTTAATCATAGGAATGGTTGGTTTTTAAATATTCCTGATTACAAGACTATGTCCCATATTATCAGTTCATAACAATAAGAGTACTTAGCGCGTAGTGTTTATTATTTTATTAAAAATAAAAAAGCTGGTCATAAATAATCATTATCGGTATGCCCTTCTTAGGAATATTTTGGCCTTGCAAGAAACTGATCCCTAAGAAGGCTATTATTTTTTTATAATTTCATTCTAAAACGCATTGACAACTTATTCGTTATCGATATAATATGCATTGTTATAATTTTTAAATAATTTCCTTTAATAAATTCTTACTTATACGATAGTATTCAAGGAATGTTCATTGATATTTTTTAAAGATGATTATAGTAAAATGAGGATTAAATATTTCGTTTCAGTAAAAGAGCTTTTTGTGTACTTTAAATAAAATTTGATATTTTGATTGTTACAACTCTAGTTTTGTGTTGAACGTCTGATTTATAACATTGGCCTTGTAAAGAACCCTGTTCCTTGTAAGGCCATTTGGAATAGCTTTTTAAAAATCAAGTTTATTAAATAGTGATTACAGCTAGAATTAAAAAAAAAACATATATGTTACACAATAACACAAAAACTTACCTAAAATCTTAAATTTTCATATCAACGCAACAGCGTTGATATGAAATCTTCCATCATGTTTTTTCAATTTAGTATTAGTAGTGATAGTGAGATCAGTTTGTTATTTTTCCAATTTTTATATCTAATTCGAACACTACATGATTGAGGGCTGAGGTATGGCGGAGAGTTGATCGCTTCTCGCAATCGACAGTTGTATTTTATGGCATTCGCAATGTCCCACTCGCCCGCCAAGAGTACTTCTGCCGACGCCAAGTTTTAGATTGCCAGTGAATGGCCGCATGCGTGATTCGTAGCCGATCGCGCGGGATTCAGCGTTTTTCAACACTTTTAGATATATTCGTCCCCAAACCATATGTAAAAATTTCTAGGTATATTTAGATGTATATTTATGCCACATTAAATTATAAGATGCTTATAGTTCGATTCATACCTTAACAAATAATAAAGGCGAGACTAAAATATTAAAACGTAAAGATTAAGTACATTCTATGGAAGTAGGTAAAAAAAAGCTTACGAATATAATAAGAACGAAGATCAATATTTACGCACAGTAAACGTAAGGCGCATGACTGATTCAAAACAATGTTTGTACGATGTTTGTTTATTCATTTTTTATAAATATATCGCGACATACCACTAAACAAGGTTTGTTTAAGAGTATCATATCCCAGACAGACCACAAACTTACAAAGTTTCAGGTCTAAACTGTGGCGGTTCAAATCTCATACATATTGCATAAGCCGCAGATTTCGTGGCGCGTAATCCGCTCACCATATTGTTTTAGCTTTATACAAAAAATATAGCGTCAACAAAAATAAAAATAGTTTTTAAAAGTCTGGTGATGTTTTCAATTCATGAAATAGGTCTCTTGGTAAATAACAGAGGAATAAAAGCTGTGAAAACACTTTTTGCTTATATTCTTGCTTAAATATTTTTATTGTCATGATAAATCATATAAAAATATTATGTATAAACAAGAGATACCAGATACCTTATTTCTAGAATTTTAATTTATTTCAGCCTCATTTCTGGTATCTAGTTTTCTAAGATGACTAGGAAAGGAAAAAAATTATGCCAACTGTTTTATTGAATGTGGTAAATACGAGTTATAGAATAATAGGTCTTATTTACTTTTTTTTTTATACTGAATATGAAAATGAGGTTAAGTTTAAAGATATCGGAACCTTTTGTGGTTAGACTTCGGCGGCTCCACCGCTACACTATGATATATAGATATATCTTAGTCTTTTAGAAGAATTTTACCCAGTTCAATAGAGTCAGATAAATAACTTATGCCCAGCAATGAGATAGCACCTCATCAGGACGATGAACCCAAAAAGGTATAACAAGTTTGAACATGTTTTAAACATTCCTAATATTTTTATTCTTTACAATGTTCTTGTAACAAAATCCGTCTTGAAACAAATACGCCTATTGTTTCGAGTTTCGCCCATAGAGTGCCAAACCATACATATTCTAGCAGCTTTCAGTTGGCAAGATTTAAGTTTTATCGATTTGTATCGAAAGTACTTCAAGTTTCTTAAATCCTATGGAGTACACGAATTTCTGAGTCACTTGTAGCCAATCTCGCGACTTTTGGTGAATATTTAAACTACTTCACAAATCTATTTTGGAAACGTGAGAGTGTGTGGCTGCTTTGTTATTGTCACACTATGCTTTGTACTCTTTCTCCGGTTTGAAGTTATATAAGTTTAATGTTTAGAAATGTTGTTACGGTTACCAGTTGGCAGAGATTGAAACTATTCTTTACTGAAGGTTAGTTGTGATTTATTTTTCATATATACGCTTTCTTAACATTCAGTACCTAAGTTGAATAGTTATTTGACATCGTTAAAATACAAATTTAAATTAACAATTCAGAAACTGCAACAGTAATTGAATGTTATTGTAGTATATTACATTTATTCTTAAAAACTCTTATAATAATAATGCTTTCTACACTCATAGCCCTTCCAAGGCTTGTTCCCTGGGTAGTGACTAGTATAACTAGTACTATAACAAAAAAAAAACACAAATACCTAGACCCTGACCAAAAATCTAACTTCATCATCATTATCAGATTATTCTGAACAGAATTATCTGATAAAACTTGTCTTTTTTGTGTGTCCATTACATACAAAAAAACAGGTACTGAAACAGAAATATAAATTCGTTAGATCTGCGTGTTTACGAATCGAACCTTATACGTCGTAAACAGGTTGTATAAGCGTTACGCTATAAGATTGGTTGTATAAGTTTTAATTTACATAAGCTTTTTTATATTTATTAGAATAAACTTTCTTCTAAGATATTCCAGGAGCGTTAACGGGGCTCTTCAAGAAAGGCGTAAAAGAGCTCCACTTTACGGCGATGCATTCGGCGATAAGGGATTCTTCGAATGTCGCAAATATCTAAACGCGATAGTGACTTCTTTCTATCAGGTAGCCGGTAGATAGTTATATAATTAAGTTAAGTTTTATATCTTTCTTACCAAACAAATAAACAAGGTAGAAACTCTACCTTTGACAAGTCTAAAATTAGAGTATCTATATAGAGAATAGAATTTTAATTACTTTTTAACAAATAGTAATTAAATCCCATCTATCAGATACATAAGTTTCATTTTGTCTAAGTACAGTGAGTACTTCACGAAATATATTAAAGGGACTCGTCGGGGTGCTAGAGTTTCCTACGATTTACGACCTAACCCTCACTTAAACAATGCTGGGCGTAAGGGCCTACGTCCGGGATATGACTCCCGCACTCAGTTATGCCCAAATGTCGTCATTGTTCTAACAAGTTTTAATTTAGTGACCTTGTCTTGCGTTCATAATTCATGAAGGGTAAAATACAGGTTAACGTCATCTAATATTTTCCATAGATAAACTACGCAAAAATTAGCTGTAGGCAAACGTTAGTAAAACTTTTTGATATAACAAGATTATACATTTATTGAATTTCATGAATACAATAGGCAAGTTACGATTTCGTTTTACGCGACTGCGTATTGTTTTTCTAACGTATGTATATATGGATGTATGTATGTATATATATATATATATATATATATGTATGACTGTATGTATGCCAACTTCATTGATATACTCAACAGCCTTAAAAAAATCTTTTTCAAAATATATTTCGTGATTGAATTTTTCTCTTTTCAGTTTACGATATCGTTTTTTTTGTTTTCATACGAATTTATTATCATTTTTATAACGGACCTGGCTTAAGTGTTTTACTTACGTATACTTATTTTTACAATTACATATAAACACAAATGTACAATCTTACACTGAGACTATTACCTACAATGTCATCATTAGAGAACCTCTAAACTAATCAGGAAAATAGAAACAAAATAAAATATTGAGTGATAGTAAATCGTATGTACCCAAATGGTATGGTATCTAATAAATTTAATATACCAATATGTAAGATTATCTCATGGAATTTCGTTGTGCCGGGTAGCGCACGTAACTTCAGAGGCATTCCATATGAAGTCTACACTTTACCGGCTATCTGCCTTCATGTGCTTTGATCGCAGCCTCTTTGATAGCGTCGAAAATTCGTCGAATTATGTCTAAAAATACCTAATAATGTACTGTTTTATGAAGATTGACGTTCCTTTAAAATATTTGAGACATAAAGAACTACATTTGAATTGTAATGTTATTTATTAGTTAACGTAACTGGTAAACTAACTAACTAACTAACTAAGTAACTGGTAAATTAATTGGTTAAAAAGACAGTCATGAGGCCTGCCCACAAAAGTGAATACTTAAATAAATAACGCACGGATGTGAATCTATGTACATATGAACGGTCCTTTATTGTTAAACATAACTAAACCTTATTTGACCAATATTATAGATATTATAATGTAGAATAAAATACTTACTTAAAATTGAAAATAAAGTACCCACTCTTTCGAACTGCTTCGCCTGAATATAAAATAAGGTAGTGAATAACAGAATCACCGTTAATATCCCACTTCATTCAATAAATAGATCGAGCTTAGTGGAAAAAGAACTGTGGAAATCGTCTCCTACTTTACTTGAATAGATGTTAACGACGTCCGAATCGCCAGGGAAATTACAAGCCTGAAAGCGTTTACGCACGCTATCTTCACTATGATAATTCAGGATGTAAATCAAATCTGGAAATAGTAGCGCTTACAGCTTCTGAATACAAAACAACTAAGAGGTTTTTATTAAGATGGGAAGGGGAGATGATTGTTAATCATCAAGTTATATTGTTCCATTGCTTAGTACTTCCTGCAATTCGGGGAATCCTTCCTTATTACACCATATTTTTCAATGTGGTGCGAATAATGAAAGCTAGGCTGATCAGACGTTTTCAAATTGCCCATATGGTCAACTATTTATGTAATGATAAACTGCGGGACTGAGAGTATAATGTGCCCTCCGAAAAGCCACTTGTCCTTGGTCACCCATCGAAAGTATGACTTAAATCGTAGTGCATAAATATTATTAAAAAATCATAATTTTACAAAAATTACTATTAAATTATTAAGTCGCTTTCTAAACCAAACTAGCTGTACCTCGCGGTTTCACCCGCTATTACATAAGATAAAATAAGCAAATAAACAGAACGTGATGTTTACGTATAAATAATAATTTTGCAATTCGAACCAGTATTTACTGAGATTAGCAACCAAACAAACAAACTCTTCAGCATTATAATATTAAATAAGACGTGTAAATAATTATAGGTGTGAAATAAATACATCATTAACATTATGATAAGACAGTTAAACATTTAAAAATATCATAATAGAAGTGAGGATTATAAACTGGCCGCAATAAAATCTCAAAGGCACATCAGGAGGGGTGAGTTTTACCTCCCCAAAAAGAGAAGTAGCGAGTCAATCCGCTCGTTACTGCACGCTTCGCGATGACTTGTAAACGATCGTGCTATGCACTTTTGAGACGCTGGAAATATTATCTCTGGAGACAATAAATTTAGTCGAAACCCGCTCCGCCAACGGAAAATTAGCTCGAGCAACTTTCAAGCACGATTATCTTTGTGTTCAAAGAATGCTAGCGCTGCCAACATCAAAAGATGTTCGTGTTATATATTTGTGTATGCTTGTAACTAAGCTTTATTTATTATCAATATATTTGTGGTTAGGCGTATATTATGAAATATAGGAAAAAGACATGAAATAAAAAAAAAAACTGAGGGACAAAGCTTTTGAAACGTCACATAAGGCTCAGGTCGTTCACGAAATTTTAAGCAATAACGTATGTACATAAGTCCATCCGTGTCCGTTTAGGGGCGCTAAATTTTAGACTTTTTTTATCAACTATCAACTTATTTTCTTCTTATCAGTACAGGAATACCTTTGTTATGATCGGATGCATATTTTATTAAATATCATAAGACTTCACGGATTGACATTTCAAAACAATATCTGTGCAACGTTAAACAAAATCGTGTTGGTAGGTATCAGGAAATCCACAATTTATATCAAAGTTCGTCGCCGGGTTCGATACTGAAGGAATTGCCTCAGACACCGCGTCTATGAATATATAACATCCTTTCGTATAACATGTTAACACGCTGAATAGTTAAGGATCAAACTTGGTCGAAATCGGGAACAGATGCAGTGCTAAACTTCCGAGTTTTCACGCCACCCTAGACGCCGGCTTCGTAATAATGCCTTTCAGCCAATATGTTAATATTTAAAGCTATGTGATATTTTGGTTATATTGTATTTTCTTTAATTTCACATCATATTTATTGTTGGTCAATGCTCGTAATAAAACAGGCGCTGTTTTAACGGCTTACGCGGAGCCTTGATTTTGGTGACAAGAGCTAGAGTTTTAAAATAAGTATACCATGATGCCGTAGGAGCGACATTATCGGTGATCTTCATCAGTACTATGTAAATACTTCTGCATCTCGGATGAATTAATACGGAGTCATCGTAGTGCGGTGCCCCTGTGAGCCTCGTCTCGGAGAGAGCTTATGCTCAATCCGCAACTATAGGTGTCTACAACGGTATGGCCACACCGCGGTTGTTGGCTGAACGGCTCGATCTCCCAGTCTTGCTTCCCGCCACCCCAAGACACTCCTTTATTCGTCTCTTACGACAAGAAGGAGATAGAGTCTCTTTTTCAAATGCCAAGCAACTGCGACAGCCAACGCGCTGCCTAGTTTATAAATACATTTAGCAAAATAATAATTCCGAAAGTTGTTTTCCAGTTAATGTTATTAAAAAGCGTGTTAACAACAAACTATATTTAGTGACTTAGTTTTTAAATTTCGCATTAGATATACGCATTAGATAGATATTTTCAATAGCAAAAGTAGATTTAAATGTTGAACATACGAGTACACAATATGTTGTTGTTCCTGAAAATAAAAACACCTCATTCAGTTACTTTGTTATCAACGAGTAGGTAAACACTATCATCACTGTTCACCATAGTGTTTACACAAACCCGATCGTATCTAGAGACATCAAATCCAGAAATAATCCTAATAAAAACATCTACTTTCCCTAGGCCACTCCAAAACTGTCGAATCGGGTCGTAGGTATATCCAAAAATAAACACAATACCAGTTAAATCCCCGAGGGCCTAAAACAAACGTTAGTCGCCTGTCACTGTATCCGCGTGATATTTGAAATGTTTGCTAACCGTATTGGTTAAACAAAAAAGGAAGATTGCGTACGCAACATTGGATTGAGGCACAAATTTCACTTGTGTAAGAGACAAATGATAAAGGTGGTGTAGCAGGCATATGAGAATTTTGCTTCTACTCTTGCATGTTTCGTGATATGAAAGTTCGTAAGGAAAATTACATACACTTGCGGGGAAGATTTGAGATGTAGTGCCGTCACAATTTACAGTCTGAACTCGATGTAGACATCAAATCCACCCAACAGAGTAACAATGAAAAATCTTCTATGAAAAATAATTTTGATTCAAGTTAAAAAATGTTAAATGTTATGTGTAAAAGTATAAAATAAAATCGGGTCTTTGTGTAATTGATTTAAGACTAGAGATAGTTTCTTTCAATTGAGATTCAATCACTACAAAGTCCTTCTTGTCCTTTATACGGATAGTGTGAATGTAAGCATATCACTAAGATAAATGTTGAAACGGGACTCAAGTCGAAACCTTATCTAGGGACCGAGAGTTATGGATTAGAGCCATCGATTAGGTCACCGAGATACGTTCATTTACCGTGCGTTAAGTTACGTTTATCTTGTGAAGTGTAACATTATTACTGAAGTAAATAGTGTATATGTACAAGTTGAAATATTTGAGTAGTTAATTTAGTTTAAAGGGTTAACACTTTTGTTATTAATTTTATTAATAACAGCAGTATTAAGCTGATGCTGTTAATTAAATTGCAGCTGTGTTTTGTTCTGAAGGCACATCCTTCAGGTAAGGGAAACTTATCTAAGGCGTTCCAACTTAGTCCTCAGGAGTAGCCACGCATATGTGGCCAACCTCAGATTCTGATTTTATATGCCGTTGATTACAGATGTCCATGGGCGGCACGAGCCACGTACCATCTCGTTTGTTTCTTCAATATTGTAAGAAAAATTCTCCCTGGCGTGTCTTCGGATGCACCACTGACATGCAATATAAAGTGCTGCTATGCTCTGAATTAAAAGTGTGATAATTGATATAGATTTATATCAACTTAGTTCGTAAGGGATGCAAGTGCAAAATATGTCCTAATTTTGGTGTGGGTCATATTATTTTCAAATATCTTACATATAAAAAAAGTATAAATTATAGCTAGAAATAATTGACTCGTGAATATAAAACTACATAAGATAGAAAATTTTCTTATTATATAAGTTGTAACAGTGATTGTTATAATTGTTTTTATTTCCATACATCGATCCATACATCAGCCTTTTTAAGGTCCCTTAATGGACATAAGCGTCCGTCAAGTCCGGTTTTTGCTAATAGCAACTACGTCTGTCATGCGGGCTACTGACTCTCTTACGTATTGATGCAACAAAAACGTTTCTGCTCGTCTTCTGGATTTATTCCCTCAGTTGCCGTTGCGACATCCACAGGAAGAGAGGTAGTGGCCCTTTTTAAGATCGACATCATACGACACATTGTTTTGTTCAAAACACACAGTATTTGAATGTACAGTTAGTTCCTTAAAGGAACTAACTGTATATTCTTTGTTATTTATTAATGTTATAATATTGTTACGACTTTGAGTACCTATATCTCGAAAACGAAGCGTCGTACAGCAAAACCCCAAAAACGCATAAGTAG
>MOOZ01000153.1:102737-112749 GCA_002930495.1 Cecropterus lyciades
GTTCAAACTCAGCGGGCACTATTATTTATGCTAGGACCATTATTTATCCAAACTCTTATTACTCAAATGTAGTAAGTGAAGATAAATTAATAAAAATAAACATAAACGGTTTCTATGCTCATAGCTCCACAGTAGGATTTTCTTCAGTGTCGTGGGTGCCATGGATACACAAAGACGAACAAATCTAAAGAAGAACAGAAATCTAAATTCATCATTCAGATTTCTGTATGGCCGGCGATAGAACCCGGGACCCACTGCGTGTCAGACCGGTATGTGGACCGCTCCGCCACGCGGGTCGTCACGCTAAAGTTATATATGTTTGTAACGCTAAAGTAAAATAAATAGAGCTGCTTTATTAAATACAAGTAAAGTATGCCGTGTTGGAACGTCGACTGTCTGACGACGACTACAGATGTGTTGTGATGAGGGAAATTATGTTAGAATGCCTCTGAGTATCTCTCCCTTACCACATCATTCAAACCAAAATCAAGCTGCGTTTAAGCCAGATGTTATTAAGCACAAATGAATGTGGTGATGATACCGCCTTCATAACTACTCATTTGTATAAACTCGTAATACGTTGTACTCGTACTCGTTCATAAGCTACGAACTTACTGTTCTTTTTTACTACGATAGGATGCTCCGGATGTTCGCAATCCATCTAATTAGATAACGAATTAACGTCTTTTCAGCACTGAAACGGTGTTTATTTTCTCCATCGAGGATCCTTTGCGCAGACTAATTGCGAAATATTTTGCAAATTTATCAAGCAGATGAAGTTTATGTAGTTTAGCTTAGTTAGCTACTTCGTTGTTTTGCAAAACGTTTTTTTGCATGGACCAGTTGAATCCCGTGACCCATAATGAAATAAATTACGCAATACTCATGCTAAACAAATATGTGTGACTTTTTTACTCTGATGTACGGACAAAAAGAAAGGGTGACTTGCCAAAGATTCTGTACATTTTCTACATAAAAAGAGTTAAAGAAAAACTTACAAAGCACTAACTAAAAGTCTTACAAAGGGTCCACAGACTATTTTAATCACGTATCTTACAAATTACAACTTTAAAAGCGTAGAGTCGCGCTATGAGCGGTAAATTGCAGGTTGTACACATAAACCCGCGTCTAGACGTTTTATGGCTCATTTAAGGATACAAATATTTTTAAGGTATTAAAATTATTTGCCGGAAATGAGTCGGTACTACCGTCGCACTTATTGGATACAACATTAGTATTCTCTTTATTAATATAAAAGTAATACTTAAACTTCAAATTTTCGTCAATACCTAAAATTCGTAATTTCAGAATTAATTTAGTTCACTTATTACTCACTTTTTAAAGATATCATATAAAACTTTACCCATAAATCATAAATGACGTTTCGGATAAAAATATAAGTAGATCTTAGTAACCATTTAACTGTAAAGTTAAAGTGTTTTTTTTATCAGACTGAAGTAGCAAACGAGCATGCAATCCACGTGATACGTGACACGTAAGTGGTTACTGCCGCCCATGGACATCTCTAAGCAAATTTCATATAGAACAGGGGTTCTATCTCAAGTCGATCACAGATGCGTTGTTACTCCCGCGGCCAGGCGAGGCGACCATCTGACTCATATTTATGTGAACCGCCAACCACACCCTTCCACTGAAACGCAAGAACTGCTTCACGTTTGAAATAGGTGTGGCGGTGGTACTCCCCTGGTCGAACTACACTGGTTCTATCACCTGGCAAAGAAGTTGCATAAATGATTTATATTTTAATCACCAACTTTCAATGTCTTATTCTCAATGTAATAATACGATTAGGATACAAATTGCTAGAAGCCCGACCGAGTCAAAGGATACACAATCACGTACAATAGACGTTTCACATTACTTCGTTATTTGATCACCGTTCTCACAAACAATTATAAGGCAAGCGTTCATGCAAGCGAACGGGTTTCAAAGCGTATAGTCGGTGCGAGGCAAATTGCAGGTTGTATAAATAAAGCCGAGTCTAGACGTACAGGCGTACCGTAATGCATACCATAGAGTGAATGTGGAACTCGGTTTCTTAACCTGCGATATGCTACCAACTAGCTACATTATATATATACAACATTATGAAATAGAACTTATATGTTATTTTTAAGTAACTGGGACAGGTGAGACGTATTTCGAGCGTATGTTTTGATGGATCTTAATATCCATCCGTTTTAGAGTGATAGAACTCTTAGTGCTTCGACTCCGAAAGCACCACCGCCATCTATTTCTGCCTTATAACAGCAGTATGGTAAGGAAGATATACTTATCCGAGGCATTCCAACTTAGTCCTCAGGGGTAGCAACGCATCAGTGGTTAACCTCAGGTAAGATTCTGATCTTATCTGGGGTTGATTATAAATAGCCATGAGCGGCAGTAGCCAATTACCATTAGGTGGAATGCAAGCTTTTTTGCTTCCTCCACATTATTAAAAAATCCGTCTATCAGCATGAAGTCGAGTAATTGACATGAGCCTCCTCTAATGGTCGTTTTGCCAACAGTCATTGGTATAAGTATGCGTCTTGATGACCGCAGTAAGTTGACTGTATATAGGAAGACGCTGCTGACTATCTTCTGGGCTTAATCTCTTAGTCACCTTCCACGACCACCACGGGAAGGGAGTGAGAGGTCCTATACAAGACCGTTACCATACGGTACAGTGTAAACAACCATACAATAATTATCGTACATGTACGATAATTTTATAGTAACGAACCATGTGCGATAGTATATTATAATCGTACGATAATTTTCATTACGAAAAAAGATTACACTTTTTTGTTTTGAGTGTAAAATATTTTGAGATTAGGTTTATTGTTGGTCATTAAATATTTTAGAAAGACGGTTTTGAGGTAACATTTTGTGTGGCTCATGATATACTTATTCAGAGATGACGTTTTTTAGTTCGTCAAATATTTTGAGGACACTTTTTTTGGTAGTGAAATATTCTGAGATAACGTTCTTTTTGCTCGTCAAATATTTGGATATAACGATGTAGTATTGTTGTACGGTAATTTTGATCCAAATGATCCAATATACGATAATTTTACAGCTGTCGTACGATAATTGCCTGGCTACAGGTTGGGAACACTGATACGTTACATAATGAGTTCTATTCCTTAAAACGACTTGTTGTTTGTATAAATAAAGTTAAATGTTAAAATTTGTTTCATGATTTACCTGTAGCTTTAAGAACCTACCTAAGTGTGTCATAACATTATATGTCTACAGGGCTTTTAGAGAGCATAGAGCCATAAAGCGGACGGCAAATTGTAAGTTGTACTCGTAAAGGTAGACCCTTAGTCTCAAAGGTTAAGATCAGAAAGATAATGCAATCCGATAAAAGCCTAATTATATTCTCCATGTAGAAGTTTCTGATGAATTAGTATATTGTTTAATATATAACAACAGTTTTACAATGTATCATTGTGATATTTTTTAATAATATACTATACAGCGGACGGTACGTAGAGATGATAGAAATAAAGTAAATATGCTAAGTACATATAAGATAGCTTATATATCTTAAATACTAAAACAGTATTAGCATCGTGATGACAGAATGCACTCAAAGTAATAGTTTAACTATAGAGTGAAGAGTCGTAACAATAAATGGGTATATTAAAGGGTAGCGTCTGGTAGAGTAAATTGCAGGTTGTATAAGTAAAGCCGTGGTAGATGAAGAAGTAACGCCATAAAGTGCATCTCCAGATAGATATAAAGGAGTACTCTTATCTATTTTGGTTCATGGTTCATTTTTACTTTAAGTTATTATGATGCATATATTATATTAGCACTCTAAAACAGAACAGAGACTATGAACTTCGTAGAACCGCCGTAAATATTGTGCTTATTTATACTTATAAAATAAGTAAGATAAATATACTTTTTAAAGATTATGTATATATCCATTATATAACCTATTTATTTAATCTACACACTGTTCATTTTAAATGTTATTAATATTGCTAGTTTCATAATTATATTTCTTTTGTAAAGTGTAAAGATTCAATTTTCGTTTGTAAACGTATTCTCGGAAATGTATAAAATTTGGACTGGTAAACAAATCATAGCAAATGTGTATGTGGTAGGCAAGTACCTTAATAAGCCATTCAAGTAATATCCTAGCCTCTTTAATAAACAGCGCCGTTGAACTATCACCCTGATTTTTCTGAATAATGTTCAGCCCTGGAATTTAACATGTGCACAAATAACTTGGATCGATGTGTTATATGATGATACCGTAATGACCTTGAAAATTGTTTAAGTTGCATACTTATTTACATAAAGCTCGACAAATGATGTATTTTTAATACTCAAGTGTTCTTTTTGTGAATAATGTTGAGCCCTGGAATTTAACATGTACACAAATTATTTGGATCGATATGTTTTATTATGATATCATGTAATTGATAGTTGTTTAAGTTACATACTTATTAACATAAAGCGTGACAAATGATGTATTTTTAAACACATATGTTCATAGAAAAGACAAGAGATATAATTTCAATGCCTAACGTAGCATAGAGTACAGCAAATTGCGGGTTGTATAAGTAAACCCGCGTCTAGACGGAGAGAGGACCACAAAGCGCATGATAGGTTAGGGATAAACGTGCACTTGGTTTCCTGATCTCCGAGTTACCTACCGTGAGAATCCTTATGACAAGCGACGAGATACACATGAATGGCGAGCATACAGTACAATGTACTGGAATAGAGAAATTGCAATTTCACCAAAAGGAGCGCGTGATTTAGTTGCGTATGTTTTTGTACTGCATTACCACATTATATAAAGTATAGATACGACATGTCTACTCAAATATGTGCTTATAAAAATACGTTAGTTAAAGGTAATTTATTTTGAGCTTTAGGCGAAGAGATAGGGACAGACACTTCCTATCAGAAATTACCAATATTTAGCCACATTAAACCACCTAGATTCACTCCTTACTGCCGACGTCGACATGACGTTATGAAAAACACGCTGTTTGATAAAAACTAGCAAACCTGGACAAGAAAAAGGGCAGTAGAAGAACTTAAACCACGTGGTGGACAACAGTAACCGAAGATATCGAAAGAGCACAACTGAATATACAGAGAATCCAAAACACAAAATGTCTTGGAGCATACGAACGAAAGGGCCGACATCAAATAATGAGAGCGGGCAAGGAAGAAAACGAGGATTTTATTTAGACATAATTCAATATCAATAACTCTTTTTGGTAATGTTGGGGGAGTTAGTTAAAAGAACACTACGTGTGTTCCTTTAATAGAACCGTATTATTTTAAGAGTTTGGATTAGCATGTTTAGTTATATATCTTTCATACTGTTTGCTTATAATGTTCCTACGATCTTCATTTCGCACTCTATTGCGTAAAATACAAAGGCTTTTAAAGGCTTCCCTAAGTGATATGGTCCGTGTAATATTACACTTTGTTCTTCATAAATCAAGTAAAACATCGTATATGAAGTCATATAAGAAACTAACTTTACGTGTTGCTAATATTAATAAGCAACGGTAAATCGATTCGTTTTCATAGTAATAACATTATAGTAAATTCGATTTGTGAACTAACGCTTTCATACAAAATATTGAGAGCTAATAAATTGTTAGCAATTAGATCGTTCGATTATATTTATCTTATATTTGCAAATCGTAATGAAAAGTATAATTAAACTTGTCGTATTTATGTGACGGAGAACCGTTCGTTCTCTATTTTATAAAATTTGCAAATAACAAAATTTTAATTTCAAACGGACATGAAAAGTATATTTCTATAATACTGCTAATATATGCATTATAAATCAACTGCATACATTTTAATAGAAATGAGAGTAGTAAAATATGTAAAATAAATTATCGTTCGCTCACCGCAGTTTTCATATGCAAACAACCTTCAAACTCCTGTTGCACGTATGCTTTTCAGCTCAGACTAATCCCTCCTGCCTTCCAGTCGGCTGTTCAGACGAGACGTGAGATCAAAAAATATGTCAATTTAAATATGCATTGAAAACGAAAGTAAATATTTTTAATAACAATTTTAAGACATTATAATATAAAAGTGGAGTGAAAATTATGTATTTTATTATTATTCATAAATTATAAGTCTTACTAGTCTTCGTTTATTATAGGCACGAAATTTGTGCGAGTTGAAGGTGTGTAACTCAGAAAAATTATAAACGTCTTGCTGAGTCTTTGCTCGTCTAGCTCACTCGTCTGGATTTAAAATTAAATCATTAATCATCAAGTATTTTTATCCAAATATCAATCAAGAAGTATAATCGCTTGGAGTTAACTGGCTTTACATTTTATATATTATTTAATTATAAGGCAATTATAAGTTTTGTCCCTCTCATTTATATGTACGAATAACAAGGCTAGGTAAATAAAAAAGTTACTTTGAAATCTCAAAAAGACGCATCAATTTTATCTATATGTGATTGTAGGTACTAGTATAGTCCAATATTACGTATATTTTCCGTACAATAGCAAACATAAAACTCCTGTTGCTTGGAGTACTCTTCGGCTCAGACTAATCCCTCTCCACTTTCAATACTTACATGCATCTCAGACGAGTATAACCAAAAATGTATCTTTTGAACTTCGAAATACGTTAAAGGAAAATATGATATATGAATAAGGAGAGGTGTACACCTATGATATGGATGGACTATAAATGCAAAGAAAAAAATGATTTGGGCAATATTTTATATCTTTAAAAGCTTGACTTATTTTTACATAATTATAGTCTGCTGCAATTGGTTATTCTACCTATAATGTATTTTAAGGTTAATGGCTGTACAATTCTCTGAGCTAAACCCTAGAGGCACCAATATCACACGAGTTTCTGCTAAACCTTTGTTTGAAGCTCTAAAAGGGAAAGGGTATGGTAAGGGAGAAACAATATATGAGGTATTCCAACATACTTTTTAAGGGTAGCAGCACATTAGGTTCAGGTCCTGGACTATTTGGAATTGATTACAAATGTCATTTATCGCAGCATGCATATAACTAAAACATGACGATACACAGTTTCATTAACTTGTCAATAATAAACTTTCATTACTCAACTTAAAAAATCGTACAATCTATAGAATTGTTCAGTTTGAGGTGTGATATAAATCATAGTCAGCCACACCTGGTGTCGCCGGTGAAAAATATAACGTTCGGGACGGCCATCAACAAGTTCTGATGCCTGGGACTTTTTCTTTCTATTATTAAATCTGTGTGATCTGATCAAGTGATTTTTAAAGATTTTAAAAGAAAGTTTGTCTGTTGCAATATTTAATCTAGTTTTTGTCGTATGTCAAAATACTCGATTTTTTTCTTAAACGACCTTTAAGCACGAGACGATTCCGTAGTTCAATAATTTCAAGCTGGATCTCCGATTTCAGATAATTCATTTTACCAATTATTGAATTAAATCTTTCTTAATAAGTGCCTTGTCCAATTAAACTTACTCCCAGAGATGAGTGCATAGATCAAGAACAATCGCAAAGAGCGTGCGTATAATTTTGTATCTTTGGTGGTGTCAGTGATCATGCTTGGGGATCGGTCGTGCATCGAAAATCTCTGTTCGGAACTTGTATATATGCAGGGTAATAAGAAAACTCCTATAGCGTGATTCAGAATACAGTGGCGCCATCTCTTGATGAGTAGCGGGAGGTCGCGACAGCTGCAACTTAATCTTTGCACATGCAATAGAAATGGTTAACTATTGCGCAGGTTAAACGAGAAATTTCAAAGTATTATTAATACAATATTTTTATTACATTTAAATCGCTAATGTAAACAAGCTGGCTCTTTAAGTATTTGAACAAACTTTTATTCATATTCATACTTTCATAGTTTACATGAGGTAAGTTAGCTTTTACTTAACGAAAGTGACGTGGATACCTTTGTACCTGTAGTTACCTTTGGATAACTATGGATATCTATCTATATTTTTTTATATGCCCTTTTTGACCGACTCGCTATTATAAAATAGCTAGGTAGGTATGGATAGAAGGACGACGAGAACTTTATATTTTTAGACGGACTATTCTCAATTAGTTGTATACCAAAATAAAGGAACTGTAATTTTATTTAACATAGAATATAGATGTTCTTATGCAGTAATGACTAATCGTCTTGTGAACTTAATTCATTTGCATCCATACGAGAAAATATTTAGGGGCCTTGTTAACTACCTGAAGTTATACTTTTTATCGTAGAACACGCCTACAACTTTATATCAGTTACGTAAGATGCAGGCCAACAATCTGCTAGACAATTAATTTCTCGACTGCCAGTCCAATATGCTATCGCAGAATAAGTTTTCACACCGAACTGTTACCGCTCGGCCGCGGCATCGGGCTAAGTGGCGAGCGACGCGATAAACGGCGCGATTTTTCCGAGCGGTGCGTTGAACATACTACTGCATAAGCGACGGAGGCAAGGGTGGACGAATTTAGGCTATTCATCTGTTATGTTAATGATTTAATTCAAGTAATACTTTTAAAATTTAAGTAATCGATATCAAAAAATAAATAACCCTTCAGCAATTTAATTATTCTGACCCATTAATAATTTCAAATTGTTTTTAAATTAATCATTCGGATATTCGGACATCCATGTGATCGATTTAATATTTCGGTTTAAGAATTTTATCCGCATAAATAATAAACTTCAACAGTAAAATAGTCATTCAGAACATGAAATTCTAAAGCGACGTAATTATATATGAAAAATGTGATGTTATAAAGGTTGTTGTCTAACTTATATTAATATAAGTAAATTAATTTACAACTATGAGCACAAAATTTTAACATAGTTTAAAATTATAATAATCGGCAAAAACATATTATTGTAACTCTTAAAAATCACATGTCATGAATCACTCTATATACAATTTACGGATCATAATCTTTTAAAGATTTTTGTATTCATAAATCGTATCGTAGCATTTTTATGGGCCAGTTTGCAATTGTTTCTGATCGTGCAGCGCTGCCGCTTGTCGCTCGGGCATTTTATTAACGCTTTTGCGGCTTCGTGGCATCATTTGTATATTTTTTCTTTGAGCTTGTCGCCCCGCTCTCGGCTGTCGCTGACGCTACTGCACCGTGCCGTGACCGACCGCTTACTGCCTATAATTATTTAATTTTCCATTTTGGCTTGTAACAGTTGCTGATAATAATATAAAGTCACATCTTTGAAATTTTTTTAGGGAACACTTAGGTTTCTTGCAGATATTTTTTTACTCAGGTAAATTATATGATTGTAATTTGCATATTTATTAAATCACAGGTGAGATTTAAAGGCAGGAATCCCACTGAGAAGCCGGAAGTCATACTACTATGTTATCCCACCTTCTAGTACATTTAACTTGTATACCTTATCAATGCGACCCTTAAGTAACTCTCTCGTAAATTACATGTTTATATTGAAGCTTTTAAACCTTAATATCCTAATGGTATTAACCGGCGCTCCAGGTTCGAATCTCACGCATGCACCCCCGATTTTTCGAAGTGGTTTTCATTAACATGTAATTATAATTACATGCTGGTTTTTTTATATAATTTGGAAGTGGCAAACCAGCAAGCAGTCCACCTGACGATAAGTAGTCACTGCCGTCCATGGACAAGAATGGTGTAAGCAACTTCATATACAACAGGGGTTCAATCTGAAGTCTATCACAGATGCGTTGTGACTCCCGAGGATTAAGATGGTTGCTTCATATAAAAGTTAGTTGGCAAGAACTGCTTTACGCTAGAAATAGCTGTGGCTGTGGACCGGTCGAACCATAATCGTTCTGCCACCTTGCAAATTTGCTACTTTTATTATAAACTAGCTGCGCCCCACGGTTTCACCCACGTATTAGTTACTACAAAGAAAACTAATTTATGTATTTATTTGGATAAGAATAAATATTATATTTAATATTATAAAGCTGAAGAGTTTGTTTGTTTGTTTGTTTGTGTGTTTGTTTGTTTGTTTGTTTGAAC
>MOOZ01000153.1:127718-138656 GCA_002930495.1 Cecropterus lyciades
CATATGCATTTGGTAAAAAGCTGTTATTTTGATATTACAAACAGACACTTCAATTTTATTTATATGTATAGATTTATAAATTTATTTTATAATTTACCTATTCAAAATCACAATCAAATTTAATTTAAATATACAAATTTATTATTATTTATTTTGACATAACAGTTACAAGGTGTATGCTTTAAACAAACCGTGTTTTGTGCTCATCTCGTTTTATATTCCATACCTCTACTTCAATGAAGTAACTTATCCTGTATCTATAGTTGTTTTATCTACGTTCCGAAATTGTAAACCCCACGTCGCCGAACGTCGTAAAATTTTGTGCGCCTAATTTCCATCAATGTTCGACCTTAAATTTTATGAAACCCAAACATGATAGTCTAGGAACAGATTAGTTTTAGCTGCGCTACCTTTTGTACGATGTTAGCATGTGGCGCAAGTTTCACTTTGTATTGTTGCGCGTTTTATAATAGTTTCACGTTGTATGATTGTAAGCTATATAAAAATCTATAAAAATATTTTGTGTATCATAGTTTTTCTAAGTTCTTATTATTCATTAAATTTTGAAGGTGGTAGAACTCTTTGTGGTTCGACTCCGGAAGCACCACCGCCACATCTATTTCTGCCTTATAACAGCAGTGTTGTGCGCTGTTGTGTTCTGGTCTGGAGGGTGTGGTAAGGGGGACATACTTTTCCGAGGCATTCCATCTTAGTCCTCAGGGGTAGCAACGCATCTGTGGCCAACCTTAGGTGAGACTTTGATCTTACCTAGGGTTGATTACGGGTGTCCATGGGCAGCATTGGCCACTTACCATCAGATGGGCTGCATGCTCGTTTGCCACTTCCATACTATAAAAAAGAAATATAATTCAAAATCATACGCACATTTGTAACCAGTAACGAGTTGCTGTAAAAGTGAAACTAGATATTAATATTATTTTAAAAAATCCTATGCGTATAGTAAATTTGTTTACTTTTACAAAAATTACCACAACAATAAGACTGGCATGAGCTATCCTACTGATTTAAAAAGCACATTCCCTAATGCCCAATATGCTAATTGAAAAATTATAAGCAATTGGTAATTTGGTGGATATAAAGTTGAATATAATAATGTTCTTTCCAATACACTATCTATGGTTAAGATTTAGTGAATACATTGTTTTTTTTCAAATTGTAGGATATATAACCATATCCCCAGATAGACAAACTTTTAAATCTGTTCATAAAGTTTATCTATATATTTATTTCTTATTGTCGTCATAAAGCGTCTACTATAAAGTAAATCAAGAAATGGATTTATTTAATTTATGAAGTCTGAATTTAATTTAAATCCATTTACGCTATAAAAAGTTATTACAATAAAAGTTATGTTCGTTTTCTTTTTAAACAGAAGTGAAACCACAGGTAGCTGCAGTTAAACCACAGCTACTGATAAAATAATATTGAAAAATATTTTGATAATTTGTATAGTTTAAAAATTAGGTGAACGAGATCAAGATGTCATGTGTCAACTTTACGGAAATGAGATACGAATCAATTTAATACATTTCCTAATAACACTCTTTGTAAACGTAAACCAAAAGTATTGTGAGCATTTTTTCTGAGGAAGTTTGTTTGTGGAGACGAAGCCGCGAATGTGTCAATGTCTTGTTTATGGACAGTGATAAATCGGAAACCACGGACCTCTATTTCACTTTTAGCTCGACCAGTCTCAGTTTTTGTATCTCCGACACAAATTTCCTACGAAATGTAAGATACATCTGAGCTTTTTATCACAATCTGTGAACAAAAAGGGAAAAGTAATTTGACTACGCAGACATTTATGTATCTTAGATGGAAACGTAATGCGTATCTATACATACGAAATGTCTATTACAAAAAAAAAGCAAAGGCCGTTTCACCCGCTTTAAAAAATGTAACATGACAATTGATAGACATATGTAGAACTTTTAACAAATTTTAAAATACCTACTCTAGTTAGGAGACTACGTAAAAAAATGTAAGAAAAATTAATTCTAATTTTAAATTGTATTATGTTTTGATAGATTATATGGACGTTAATAAAATAAAGACAATGTTATGTCATAATCAATTCCGTAAATTAAATTACTCGATAGTAATGGATTGAGTCAATGATATCTGTATAAAATATTTTCGTAAGCATATGTCGCAAAATGGAAACGAAAGGGAACAAACTCAAAATTGGGCCAAATTGAGTTAAATACTTGAAGCTACTAGTAATGCAATCTATCGTGTAACGAATTAAAAAAAAAACTAAGAACGATTTGGTGCAATAAGGATCAACATGGTACGTCCCTTTATAACCGCGCGCTCTAAAAAAATCTCCAAAATGCTAACACAATTTCGTTATTTTTAAAATATACATTTCGTATTAGATACCTTTTATACTTACCGTGCGACATGTGGATTGAACAGCTTTGGAAATTATTTGGCACTAGTCGCCAGCAATATGTCATTAATAATACGCACGATAAGTACTTGTGCCTACTCTGAGATTTATTTAATAAAAGATACAAGGGTTTGACAAGCAAGTTAAGGCTGTAATATTTGACGCAAGAAAGAAAACCCAAAAAGACAAATGCCTGTCTTATTATGATATACAATATAGGATTTTCTTCGGGGACCGTTACGGGTATTTTTGTCCTCACAAAATAGTCTAGCAATCCTGGTACTGGATATAAATCTTGTATAAAGTTACTCTTACGTTATATTACTATGTTAGGAAATATTGAAACATACAATAAGTATTCTTCAGACATACAATTCTTCAGTTACATTATTTTATATTGTACTTTGTGCTATGTATGTAATACTATAATATATTTCATAATAGATATCTCTGAAGAAAATATTTTCATAGGATTTTTGTAAAACACACGGTTAACAAAGTAATCTTTTCATCAATATACGAGTAGTGGTAGTGGAATAAAACATACGATCTGAAAATGGACCGAATGCGTCGTTCTAAGCATACATTACCCACTTAATAGATTCATTATAGTGATGCCAAGTAAATTGGAGGCAGCGGTACTTAATAGTGGTATTTAACATAAATTAGCGTAGTGAGCGAAAATGGCGTGCATTGCATGTCGGGTCTGTGTGGGTTGGCATCGGGCTACGATAGAGCCAGCGCGCTGCCAAATAGCCCCGCCGCTTATCATTCGGATTACGTAGAGCCACGCTATACTCATATAAACGAGCCATAATATTATATGTATTGTCACCCTTATATTGATACATATGAACAGTTATTACGAGTATGGACCCTGTAATAGTCATAAAAACAATATAAATTTAATTACATTTTCGAGAATGATACTGGTTTATATTAAATAGATCCCGAAAGTAGATAGTTAATAATAATGCAATTTATCTGTTTATTTATCAATATGTATTACTTTAAATGGATATAAAAAATGGGGTTGCTCCCTAAACGATGCTAAATAGTAATACAACGTACAAACCATTAAAAAATCGAACCAGATTTCAGTTATATACGTATATAATTTATAATTCATGTGGTCTGTAATGGTATTCCGCGTGTACCTACCAATACACTTTTATAAGCACAAGACCTTAAGTGGGATAGCTGTTTTGCGCGGGCATATGTATATTGTTGGTACTGAAGTAGTGAATAATAAATGAACTTTCACTGTTTGTAATGTTCTCTTAATAGATTCATTAAAGAGACGCCAACCCAATTTGTAGCGGTATTTAACATAAATTAGCGTAGTGAGCTAAAATAGCGTGCATTGTATGGGTACTTCCTGCGAGCCTGTGTGCGTTGGCATGGAGCTGCGATAGAGCCAGTGCGCTGCCAAATAGCCTCGTCGGTTATCATTCGGATTACTACTACTATGCATATACAATAATCCATTATTTTGATTGTTTAATACACTATTATGAATGTATGCACGCGAGATATTGACGGGTGATCGAATTCTAGTAGGTTTATTTTGCTATAAATAGGACATTATGCTAGAATATATATATTTTTACGCAGTAGCAATTAACAATTACAACAATGATTTTACTTATACGTTGCAGGACACTGCTCTGGCTTATATCGAATCTACATAAAATTCAAACCTTTATGCTGCTAAATTGACAGTACAAAATGGTTACCTGTACACCATTGGCATGATGCTTCACTATAGATAAGTATTGTTTAGTCACAACCGCCAAATATAGGTTCCAATTTTAAATAAACAAAATCATACATAACAAAACAGTTTGTGAACAAGCACAATAAAAGTTTTGCCTTTTGATATTCTCGTACTAGAAATCCTATATGGGTTAGAGCAAATACGACGGTGCAAACTGTATATTGCCCGTAGCCGAAACTCTATGCAAAGTGATTCCAATTTCACATTCCTACCAAATGTTACCAACAGAATTTGTTTTCCCGCCGTCCCGTTGTTAATTCTCACTTATTTCATCGACACTTCTCAGGCCATGTATATGAAAATTCGAAACATCATAAAATGAACATGGAAGGGACAGTAAATTCAAACGACGCTGTATTTTATATTCGGACAAAACGAATAGCGGCAGTCAAAATTAACGCAGTGGTCAAAGCGCTTTTCCACGCTGTTTTATGCGTCACGCATCAGATTTTCAACGGTCATACTATAACCTATCTTCATTTCAGCAAAAACCGATTTTCAGCGGATGCATTCATGACGCAATCTAGTGATAGTGCATTTAAAAATTTTGCCGCATATTTTTTACAAAATTGTAGGATTTTTCCAGGCCAAGGCGTCTAAAGGGAGCCGATGACTTGGAAAGCATTGGTCTCCCGCTCGATTTGCACTGCAAATTGATTTTTTATAGCGATCGGGGTTCTGTTTCTAAGCTTTTTGTTTGTCATCGCTTCTGCCTTGCGTTGATAAATTTGCTTTTGTCGTTGTCTACCAATATCAGGGGCTTATGTACGTCCCAGAACTATTTTCAAGAAATTGGAACGCTGAGAAAATAAAGTTTAACAATTTTTGTAAGTAGACCTTAATATAAACATAAAATAATATATATTTTAGTGGCATCAAAATACTGACACCGTCGCTTATAAAATCGCCGTGTGGCACGTACTATACCATCGTATAAACACCATACAATCGTACCATATAAATACAAATTTTGATTATGGTAAGCTTTATAAGTTACAAATTGTGACATAGCCTACTACTTCATAATATTTTTTGTTAAATGAGCAGTTAAATGTTAATGAGAATTATCATCCACTGTTGTCAATATCTACCACATTCGTTGCGCATTGGTTATATTTAAATGAAAAGTATGTAGAATAATATATAATAGTAAATCTACAAATGTTAAGTGTAGTTTGAAATAATTCAATGTTTTTCTGAACTTTACAGAGAACTAGTAGGCTCGTACAGTCGTACCTACATAGTCAGATTTACTCAATATATGATTTAAGATTTATTTATTTATTTGATCCCAGAATTGATTCATTTTAATATGTAATGGGTACTCACGATACACTGTTTCAATTTAATTGTCAACATCGTGATCCAGTTGCTTGAATTATGGTCACGGCGAACCACTGTAGAGGGAAGAAACCGTTGACAAGCACTAGTGGTAATTTAATATACCTGCCCTCCGTCTAGTTCGTTTTTTTTAGGCTCCGTCTTACGACACAACACTCTGTTATGCTTATTCACCAATAAACTATTTGTGCTTCACATAGAAAAAAAATAGATTTCCTCACTGTATTTACTCGTGTCATTAGAACATTTATAAGTTACTTACTTATCACTTATAACTAATTTTATTAACACTTAACATCGCAAAATTAAATGTTAAGGTAAATTACAAAATTTAGATTAATTTAAATAAATTAAAGATTCAAATTAACTATACTGTAATATAACGAAATTCAACCATTAAATGTTTGAAACGGTTTAAGGTTGCGGGTATAAAACGGGCTGTATATAATGTTTAGTTTGAAACCATTCTAGTTTATTGCGGGTTGAAATTTCGCTCCAACGCTTGCACTGACAGCGCAGGATGTTGGTTTTCCGCTGAGCGATTGGTATTTAACTTTAGCTAAACGTTGAAATTTGAGAGTGCTTCTCGGTAAAATATCTATGAACTCAACATTGGTGAATTTATTGCGGTATTATTCTGGAATTTAACTACGAGAGGATGCGAGAGCCTAGTGTAAAATATCATACGTCGTGCACTAACTGCATGTTGGTGTAAATATATCGCATGAAGATGTATAATATGATAAGTACTCATAACGATGTGAATTTTTAGCTTAGCCTTTTGATTGGAGATGCTGGATTATTGAACTTATTTTTTTGGAAATTCCACTATTAGCGGGGATTAAATTAGGATTTTATATTTAGTTTTATGTATGTACGTCTGCTCAAACAATTAGTTTGAGCAATGTTAGTTATATACTTTATTGTACCTGACGTTAAAACCGGCTGTCACTTAATAATTTCAGTTATATGTATGTCCTGTTGCATTTTTAAACGCGGGTGAAACCGCAGGGCTCAACTAGTCTTCAATAAGCAGATACTAAGAACTCTATACTTACTCTTTACATGCTTAGCTGTGTGATCCCTTGTATCTTCCGAGGTGTCGCTTCCTGAAGTCGGCATAATCGCTCTTCTATGCTGAGCTCACTTGCTTTATGTAGAAAACTTTTGCTGTTTAAATCTCGAGGCGTCTTTGTGTAATGTTTCAAAGTGTGCAAGAGAGTACTTGTACCTGTTTAGAGTTTTGCTGAGAAACTGTACTATAATTCTCTTTCAGTTAAATTTGGTGTCCTTGTTTATTTAAATGAGATTTATTTAGTATTATGAGAAGTTTGTGTATTAAATAATATAGGTATATTTCTGAAGCATTGTGAATTTATATCGACAATGTTAATTTAACCTATTTCTTATAGTACTAAGTGTTTAAGACAATAAGTATTAAAGCTAATCTGATATAAAATAACATCTCAATATCAATGTCATTGAAAATAAACAAGCGTCTGTTTATTTTCAATCATCTTAAGTATAAACTTTACGGCGTCAATGACCACTTATCCGATGGATAAAGGTTTCTGTTTATGTTGCATCAATTAATGTTATTAAAGCGTTATTAATATTACAAATTTGAAACTTTGTGAGGATATATGTGCATGTTACTCTTCCAGGCAAAAGCTACTGATTGGATTTGAACGAAATAAGACACACAGATAGTTTATGACCCGGATTAAGACATAGGATACTATTTGCCGTAATACATAACCTTAGTGGGCAGAGCCCCGGAAAAGAGCTACTGGTTCAATAAAAATAACAATATTACCCGGGTTAATAAACTCAGACTTAAAACTGTAAAACAATAATTTGACATATTATTATATTTTATTTATCTTATTCCTAGAAAAATAATTAGGTACTACTTAATATATAAATTACTTAAAAAACATACTTACTTCAATAAAAACTTAAATTTCTAATAATAAATATAACCTACACTCAATTTTTTTTTAAAGATTGACTCAATGCTTTTTAAAAGATTTCCTAAAAGAGGTTCTATTATATTCGTTATATATTAGAGTATATATTCTTCAATAACTTACAAAGGCAATATTTTAATAAGTCCGAAAACAATACGGTAAAAGTTATAATAAATCAAACTGTTATCTTTCGTATTGTTCACATTAACGCCTGTATGTGCGACTAAACTCGGATCCGCAATAAACTTGTCGGGACTTAATCACAGCAGTGTAACTTCACGAAACTATCTTAACAATAGTTAGCCATGGCTTTCTCTTTTTATGTTTTGTTTTGTTTGTTTCGTTAGGAATTCAATGGTTACTTTACTTTATGATTATTCGTTAAAATCGGTAAATTTGATCCGTGCATATTATGATATTACATATATATTGTTGATTAGCTTGTTTCCGCGCCTCTTCCCGCTTCGTGCACGTTTGCCTTGGTAATGAGTATCCTATGGGTTAATCTAGGTCATAAACTATCTGCGTGCCAAATTACAGCGAAATCCGATTCTTACAATTTTTTGTCTTACTTCGCGGAACTTCCGCAAAAAATCGAACCTACGCTTTCGCATCCGCCTTCGCAAATTTTTTGCGGAGGTTTATTTACAATAATCTTGACGTAAAATGCACAAAGGGGAAGGCTAGGCGACGTGGCCGCTCGGCTACATGTTGCAATTAGATGAATATCTATTTTGTGATAGAGATATAAAATCAAATATAAAGTTTTTCTCTCATATTTCGCACTTACTTATCAGCGCTATCAAGTTCAGTGTTAAGTGAACAATTATTTAGTGACAGCCGGCACGGAAGGCGACAAATCCGCAAAGCTGTTGTTCGTGAATATAATTTTCCTCTTCTTAATTATGATTATTAGTAATTATTTGACTTTGTATAAGAACTGTACTATGTAAAGTTCACCTTCGCCTTCGTTGGCATTCGCATCCGCGGAGGTGAACGGCTAAGATGGCCTCCGTTTCAACCCTAGTATAAAGTATAATAAAGTAAATAAATGTACCAATAACACTGAAATGGTAGCAATAGAGTAGAGTAGCAGTAGAGTCAATTTTACAGAATTCCTATTTTTTCTCAAGTTCACTTTTAATATGTCGAAAATTCCCGTCCCATACAAAAACGACGCGTTAGACGCGTTTCGTATTTAAATATTATTGAATTATGTCAATGTACAATTCATTTTATTAGCACAAACATTATTACGTATATGTGTGAAGCAAGGGATGACCCAAGAAACCGGCAACGGAAGCGAGATGTGATTTATCATCGGCCATTGTCACGCGGGACCAATTGACATTTTTCCTTGTATCACATATTTTTGGTGATATTTGTTTAATTTTACTCTAGCCAATGTGACGTGGAAGGTTTTTTTAGCAAATTTCAACCTACTTGTTGTATGTCGTTGTTACTTATCGTAATTTTGTATTGTATTTTTATAAAAAGGAAACCATTCAGTTTACTACTGTCATTGTTTTTTTAGCATGTGTTAGTTACTGTTGACTCTATTGGTCTTTATACGTTCGTCGGGTTTTTTTTGTGGCGAGCCTAAAACTCAGCCAGAACAAGATTATGGGCTAGGAGGGAGTCTTGGCATTCCGCCTCTTATTAAACAGTGATTGCAGCTGACCCAAGGGCTTCTAATTTGAACACTGTACTAAATATATTATATAGTATTCCTCATATCTTATTACTATAAACTATTGTATATAATCAACCTGATTGATTTGTGACTGGGATGTAAAAGTTACGTACGGTTGCTATATTTTATTATTGGTTTAGTAAAAAAGTTTTATATAATAATAAGAAAATATTGTTGGTGTCAATAGTATACCTAGCTTGAAAAAGGGGAGGAGGGGGTATAGTGGGGTAGCAGGGCAAAGCGGGATCAGCCTCAAACAGACAGAAAAAAAGACATAATGCAAAGTCTAATGGATCAGTTTGATTGGTCGTCAATCGGCACATGACCGTCACAAGCGATGCACACCATATCGACACCCGTTTATGCTCGAAAAACAAAATTCTCAAAAACAGTTTTATCGTTAAAAAACGTAAAGTTTAAGTTCAATTGTTTCTCAAATATAATTAGATATAGTGGTGGTTAATATCTCGCTTTATAGTTCTTTCCTTCTAGTGTTCTTAATTAAAACCCAAAATAGTCTGTGAAAAAGGCAAGATACTGTTAATTTGTATTTATTTTGAAAATACCTTAGAGGCATAGTAGGGTACAACAATAGGGGCATAGTAGGGTATCGTTTGAGAGGTACCCGACCTAGCCTATTATTTAAAAGAGGTTATTTACCGACTACATAAAGAGCTTACCAGTTCAGTTCTGTAGGTATATGTATATACTAGCAGTAACCGCGACTTCGTTCACGCAGAATATAATATAAAATCTATCAATCCATTAGACTTTTGAGATCCACTGCCGTACATAGGCTTTTCCTCATGAGGGCGTTGTCAATAGTCACCGGGTCATGGCGTGAATGTTGGCACCAGCAGTGGGTTTTGATGCTATTTTCACCTATTTTACATTCAAGTAAACGAAATTTCCAAAAACAAAAAGTATATGAATTTCATCTTTACACACCTTCACGCGCGTAACTTAAAAACTGTGGAATTTCTATATAGAACATCAACACCCTTTATTGTGGATATATCCGTTATAGATACTCTTCTTACACGGAGGTGACAGAGGATATCCCTCTCTTACCCCCGTAACACTACTCCCGTCTTTCTTTGTATCCTAAGTGGTGCCACGTGGGCCACGTGCACGCTTTTGTGTCCTTCCGCGGCCTGGCTTGTGTTGGACTCCTCCTCTGAGTTCTTTTATCAGTTGTTTTTGATAAGGGAAATTAGTTGCTGTCTCTTTCTTTTGATCCTTGGACTCTTGAAACCCCCGTCGAAAGAATTTCAACTCCTATTTCAACCCGTTCAGGGTAAAGTTTCCAGAAAATCCTTTATAAATAAATGCCTCGCCTATTACATTATTCTACCTAATAGAGCCTAACTTAATGTAAGAGCCTTACTTAATGTAAGTTAGATGAGGAGTTAGAGTTTTTTTAAACCAGTCGAATTCCAAACAAATTTTCAACCCTACGTCCCTTTTTTTTTGTCCCCAAGGGGAAACCTTCAAAATGTGTGTGGGTTTTTCACCGCAGTTTAATCTCCCCGGTGGTCGTCACAGCGTGCAAGAATCCAGGATATCCAACGGAACACAACCTTTCGGGCTCTTCCCTGGTGAGCGTTTACGGTCACCGTATCTTCATGTGCTTACGACGTCATGCGACCACACGTGACACAAACTTACCCGGGGTCGCTTGGCTGGACCATTCTAGCTCCCACTCTTCAAAGAAATTTTGAACGCCCAATTTAACCTCATAGGG
>MOOZ01000153.1:139100-150066 GCA_002930495.1 Cecropterus lyciades
TATAGACGGAGCATAGCGGGCCAAATGCCATTTTGTATTTAAGTGTTCATATCTCGTAGATTTCTTATCGTATTTGAGATAAATATCCATAGTCGTTCGCAATGAGTTAAACATTGAAATGTTTAGTCATGTTATTTTATGTTATAGTTATATTTGAATGTTAAGTACCTCACAATGCCCCCCTCTCCCCTATATAGTTCCCCCCCTATAGTAGCAATTTAATAATGATTTCATTAACTATGTTGGTAGTTGAAATAAAACAAAACGATTGGTTATTGTAAAAATTGTGATATATTCTTTCTTAAACTATGAATATTTAACTGTACAAAATACATGATGATTTCTAATTTACATAATATATTATAATATATATTTATTTAACAAAATAACTATATAAAATATTATTCAATGGCTGGCGACGATCGATCATTTGTTAACGCTTTTCTTAGTTTCACTGTTGCGAATTGCTGTGGCCTGCGTTAAAGAATATAAGTCAGATTATAATGCTAACATGTCACTTTTGTTCAAATTTCATTGATATCGAATCACAAATTATTTTGCGTTAATCACAACGACCTTTTCAATAAGCTTTTAAATAAATAATACTTTCTGTTACGGTATATTGTTTACGGTAATCAGTGTTCTCTGTATGATAATGATCTATACTTATTTTTTCTTTATAATTTTTTATTATACAAATATAAAAATAAATGTTATTGTAACATACTATCCTCGTTCAGAAAACATATCTTAGATCACTTAATACCTCGAGGTGACTTGTTTACGAGAAAAATTTAACATAATAAATCACGACGTAAAAATCGTTGCAATTAACGCAAAGGATTTCATTTTCATTCAACAAGATCCCAGTGATAGATTTACTTAAGCATTTATCTATTCACATTTAACGACCCCGCTTTGTAAAGAACATTTTTGCTGCTGAAAAAAGATGTGGAACATGTTATGTCAACGTAGCCTGAGCACGTACTTGACTCTTTTATCACTTTTTAAGCGTTAAAGTCCACTAAAACTCGTTTTAAAGGACTAAATGTGGAAATTAGGAAGAATTTTCTGTCCCACTTTTATTCTTAAATAGTGGCTCAAATTTAATGATGGTTTAATCGAACTCATCCTTTTATAAAAAAATATCAACAGGATTACCTATGTGTTATGTAAATTCTTAGTTTGTTTCACTCGGTTACCTTCCAGACATACATATAATACATCTGCCACTGGGATTGAATTACGGAAAAAGTTTAAAGCTCTTTGTAACCAGCAATAACTTATTTTAAATCCTAAATATTTACGAAATAAAATCTTGATTCGTAATTATGGTTAAATAAAAACTCCCTCTTTTAACCCCAAAAATTAAAGGCGTAACGATAACAACAACAAAAATGTAGAAAATATAATATCTACACTAAATTTAACATTAGTATAAATGACTACGTGTAGCGGTAATGGAATGTTATAAGACTAAAGTAAAGATATATTTTACGAGAAAATACAAAAACTACATGTACTAACAAACATCTTTAAGTAAAAGATTATTGCAGTAGCCAAAACACAATCTAAAGTATGAACA
Organism: Cecropterus lyciades; assembly: GCA_002930495.1. Classification (NCBI taxonomy): domain Eukaryota; kingdom Metazoa; phylum Arthropoda; class Insecta; order Lepidoptera; family Hesperiidae; genus Cecropterus; species Cecropterus lyciades. The sequence goes on from MOOZ01000153.1 coordinate 140,686, forward strand.
TATTTCCGGTGTAGGCAATATGACTTCAAATATTTTTGAATGCATTCGAAATAGAAATTAACATAATATTTAACAAAAAATTAAAAGAACACTTAAAATTACTACTTGTACATGGCAGTTTCTCGACCCCACAGATCATACCACGGTCCAAACGTATGGCCTTCTTCGGGTAATTCATTTGCCTCTGAGGGCCTCTTGAGTAGTTTTGTACGTGGAAGCAGTTGTGGTCTTTGCTGTTTCAACGCTTCATTAAATTTTTGATCATCTGACTCGCTGTAAGGACCCTCGCTTCTGCGATCCATAAATCGTCTTGCTTCAAGTCTTGCCTCTTCTTGACGTATCTTTGACTTTTCAGCTTTTTTAGAGTCTGTCTCATAATCATACCGTGATGCACGTCTCTCTTGGTCACTAAAGTATGATATGTTTGACTCATAATACCTTTCTTCCTTGCGTCCATTGTATTGTAACGTACTGTCATCATAACTCCTGTTTATTCTGTTTCTTGGCCTTGCGTCTCTGGTCTTAGAATCTGTAAATTCCTTTCTTACATGCCGTCGATCCAGCGAGTAATCAATTCTAGGTTCTCTATTTTCAAAGTTTCTTGTTGGTTCTTTTTTCTGATTCCTAGTTTCAGCCTGCGGGTATTCTTTATGATTGTTATTTTCGAAGTGCTGACGATTCTTTTCTTCGTTGCTTGGACGCTTTTTGTATTTTAGAGTTCCTTCATCATGACCATTATAAGCATCTTCATTCCGAATATCATTGTTATTACGTTCTGTTGAAACCCCGTAGCGATCGGTATGCAGTCCATCTTTGTACTTTAATGTTTCAGAAGACGCAGAGAACGTTTTGATTTCCTTGGAGTTGTCTTTAAAAGTCTTGAATTCCATCTTAGGTGGGGTACGTTCATGAGACGATTTTTTAATTTGTTCAGAAGATATTGTTGCCCGTACGTGCGGCTTAATTGGAGTTACTTCTATTTCTTCGAATTCCGGCATGTATGCATTCTCTTTCTTGTTTTTCACTTCATCATTTAACAACTGCGCTTGTCGGCGACGATCTAACTCCTGTTGTTTCTTAGATGTCATGTGGTCGTCAACAATTATACAATCATACGGATCAGTGCTTGAGGCGATTGAATTAACATCAGAACTACTATCGTTGTCGTATCTTTGCAAAATTTCCCTTCGTTTAACAGTTTTCATCACAAAACCTTCGCCATTTTCATCGTTGTAAAAACTGTTTTCAAAATTAGTCTTAATAGTACTTGTATTTGTTAAATCTGAGTGCCTGGATTCATTTCTAGGGGCAAACTCATCATGTTTTTCTTCTACGATTGATTTTTCAGACATACTCTTTTTATTCATTTGAGTTTGGTTGAAATTATCATTACCCTTCCTTCCTTTTTCTAACCGTTCTTCATTTTGAATTGAGCCTAAGCTTCTAGCTTGGCGTATTCCTCCATTCATCTTTACATCTTTTCTGTCGATTGTTTCGTGTGATCGCGTCTGGATATTTTCTACTGATGCTGGTTTATCAGCACTATTCGATTTCCTTTGGTCAGGTATGTCTGGAGCTGGTCTTAATTCTTTCTTCAGTTTAACGAAAAGCTTTTTCTTATATTCTGGAACGGTATCAACAATATCGCGATGTTGCCACAGAGACATGCCTTCCATAATTTCCTCAGAGGTTGTGCGGCCAAATTTCCAAAATGATTTGGTTCTCTTGACTTTTTGAGAGTCCTTATCCATTTCTAACATATTACGTAGAAGCAGCTGTTGATCGTCAGTAAGATATCCGTTGCTTGTGTTATTTTGCTTTGGACCTCTTTTCAAACTTTGTGTTTTTAGCATGTAGGCTTTACGGTCGTTGTTTTGTTGAGCTGATTTACTACGAAAATAAATGAAAAGAAAATGTAGCGAAAATAAAATAAACAAAATAATAGCAACAAAAAAATGAAGCAAGTAAAACACTACATATATATCTCACTACTACATACCTGATAGGTACTCGATGTCGTTGGGCCTCTTCATCGCTATAATCTACATCTGGTTGTGGTGGAGGTTCATTTGAGAAACCTGAATCATTAGAGCTGTGAAGTGACACATTACCAACTGCACCCACGGCTGACACGACAGTTTTGGCTGGTGCTGCCTTATTTTGAGCCAACTGCAACAAATAATAAATATATTACAAATCATGAAAAAATACTTGTAAAAAGTGTCAATAAAATTCAGGTACTAACAAAATACATAATATGTTAAAATATGCAACACATGATCGTAAAACTTTTCTAACCAACAACTTACTTAAACTTTATGAAACAGTATGTAAATTACATGTATACAGTATTACAGTATGTAAATTTACAACTTCGGTGTTTACCTGGGATCGCATTGGTAAAGTCTGCGGACCAAAACTCCTCGTCTCTATTACGGCGTGTGTCGTAAAACTTGCGGCTGATGTCGAGTTCTTGATAGCACTAGTAGCTGACGGTGTCACCGATGGATGGAAAGTCGCACTGGCTGATGAGCTCAGCGCACTTGGCGATGGAGCTGGCAGAGTAGGGGGTAACCCTGGTGAGTTAGTACCCAGGCGACCCTAGGATACAAATTTTGTGTTATTTTAGTTATTGATGCGGTAACCAGATCAAGGATCAGGGAAGTAAGACTAAAAGTAATAATAATAATAATAAATGTTGTAGAATCCATTTTGTTAGACACCACTGTTACACCTATTCCTGCGCTACAATGACAATGTTATGCGCTGCGGTGTTACGGTTTGAGAGTGTTGTAAGGAAGACACACTTATCCAAGATGTTTCTACTTAGTCGTCAGGGGTAGCAATTAATTCGTGACCGAACTCAGATAAGTTTCTAATAGGTGACAGGGACTGTATGCTCGTTTGCTGCTCCTATAATATAAAAAAAAAATCATCCAATTTAAATGTTTCACATATACTTAACACCCCATCGTGATCAGAAAAAACCCATATACCCCATATCTCCTGATATGCGAGACAAACATTGTATCAAACTACAGTAAGTGCAGTACCTATTTACCTTAGCTAGCTATTTACCTTAGAAACATGATGAGCAGTAACAGTATCACCGAACATGCGCGCGGGCGGATGCGAGTGAGCATGTGGCGTTGTGTTGCTTGACGAAACTTGCGCATGGGCAATGGGAGCTGGTGGTGGCGTTTCGCTTGGCGTTTGCGCCATGCTCCAGCGAGCTGGTGAGCTTCCACTGGAATGTAAAAATACGTAAGCAATGATATTCTAAACATATCTATAATGATGATAGTACTGACGTCACATAATGCAATCGTTTCGATGCTGTCTTCGACGAAAATGTGGTAAATATGGAAAAAATATGTATAGTAAAATTTTGTGGTATTGAGCAACATACCCTGTTTCATCGTTAGGTATTGGTTCAGTGTAAGCCAATGGGAACCATCCAGCGCTGTGGGTCCTTAAGTTTTCTCCATACTGCCATCCTTTGGTCCTGTCACCCAGTAAAGCAAGAACGTCTCCTTGCTGGAAGCTTAGTTGGTTGTCACCAGCAGCGGCATAAGCATATAATGCTCGGGCAAGGGGCGGATCACGTGACGTGCACGTTGGTGGCGCTAGTGATGATGGACGGGTAGATGTACGGGTGTCAGTATCTGTAAATGATTCACATTTAAGGAAACTCTCTAAAATTCTTCATTTAAGCAAGATTTCTATCATTGCAATTCTAAATCAGAAGTGTTTGAATCGAATCTACATCTATTACTATCTACTTAATTTCACATCAACCGATATTAAAACTCGATTTATTCTTGTCAATAAGAATATGGTATTTAAATTCCTCACCATGTTCAACAGCGTGGAGCGTTTGCAGATTGAAATCGGACTTGGCTCTTGATAATCCCTGAGCTGGTGAACCAAGTTCTGCAATGGATCGCACATCGAGGCACGAGGCATCGACAGATCGCGTTTTTCGTAAAGCAGAACCAACTGATGCTCGGTCGTCATCGTCTCCGTTTCGTGGACTAGCGTATACGTCTTCGTCGGCCCAGAATGAGACTTGCTGTCGGATGAAATCTTTTGTAATGCATAGCTTTATATAGTTTTATATAATACTTTGTTCCCTGAAGTGGTAGTATGTCGGAAAGAAATAAGACAAAAACATGTTTCATTTTAAATTATTCTCTCTGTAATAAATTTTCGACGTATGTAACAGTTCCTAATTTTGTTAGTATAGAGTTTTTTAAAAGGTACTGTCTGTCTTTTATTTTACTTTGCTTATAATGGATGAGTGTACTTTGTAACTGTTAGAGTTATGCAAATTTGTATGGAGCGTAATATTTCGTCATGACAAATTTTGACGTGGTTACATTAGCTCTTTTATGGGCAAATACCGACATGACTTGTATAACGTATACGGGGAAAAGTATAAGGAGTCTGCTAAGTCACCAGTTATAAATTCGCATCGATTTATATTCAACTATACTGCTACAACTACTATTCTATGTCTACTAGACGTGACTTTATAATTTACAGTACATTTAAACATAATTTTATTAACAAACTCAAATAAGTACAAAACTGTATTTAAATTTACGAATGAATAGCGTGGAATGACTTTTGAAGTTTGATATGCCATTTATCAAATTGGTTTGATAAATTATCTTTGTGATTGTAAAATAATATTTGACGAGTTTCGTTTACACTGCGATTTTAGACCGTGAAAGTACTGAATATTTATAAAATAAGTTTCAGGTGACCGCCAAACGAGACTTGTAACAGAATTTCCCTTGACCCAGTCGTTTAAGCTTACCCTCATTCTGCTCACGAACATGGCTTCGACATTAGGCGGGAGGAATTCTCTAGTGCGAGACACTTCTAACCACTCGTCGAGACCTGCGTTGTAGGAAGCCGCGCCAGCTGTGTGGTACGCGAGCCAGTGTTTCGCAAGGGAGCACTGTCGCTCCAACACAAAACCGTAACGACGCCGCTCTTGAGTCATCGCCTGTAAACATATGTTAGTATGGAGTGCGTTTCGGTGTTTATGAGTGAAACATTAGCCTGGCTTGTACAGGTAAAGTAGAAATCCCTGCACGATGTACGTTTACGTACCTACCTATGTATGTAAACATACTCGTATATTTTGCCCTCTAAGCCATCTACATATACATGCAGAGGCACTTACAAATTGTTAGTTACAATAGTTTTTATACTATTACCGGTTCAGAACATAGATTTTATCAAAAGGGTTCTGCAAGTTTCTTGCTGTTTTTGTTATTACTTTTTATTGCTATCATTTTTTTCCCATTATAAAAAAGGAAACAATTATACAATATAGAGAATATTATACATATAAAAAGCAATAAAAAGTTATATTGATAGCAATAAAATGTTTATTGTTATACATTTATACGCGTTAACAAAAAAATAAAATAGGCAGTATAGCAAGTTATGTGTAAAGATTAATATCTACTTACATTTTTCAAGCTCTGCTCGCAAAATGCGTCTAATTTTGTTTTCTCTTCCTCCAATATCTGCATGCTCTGAAATGGGATGTATAAATAAAATACAAAATAAACAAGGAACAAGTGAGAAAAATAATAATCTTAATCTTATTAGCAAGTTAATAAATCGTCGATCGGAGGATACTTAGTATTCCGTATGAGGAACAATCTCAGACATTATTATTGATATGGATACAACGTCAATGTTTTTATTAGAAATGATTATATCGTGATGAATACCAATTTTATCTTTAAGAATGGTGACTTCGTCCCCTGCCTTTTGGTTCATGACACGAAATGATAGTGTTATTTTTGATGAAAATAGTGTCTTGAATCTCTACACTGAAAAAAATTATTTACATTGGTTGAATAACGTAAAGTATAAAAACAATCACATTAATTGTTTCTAATCAACTGTAGTGTTTGCGACAGTTAATGTGCAACAATTGGAAATATTAGGTAGATACCTACTACATGTTAAGCTGCGATTTTTTCTTTATGGACTATACGAGTATACTCGCTATACGTAATAATAGAAAATATTATGATAAACAGATGACATCAAATTGGGTATTAGTAAAAAAAATCATGTCTTATCTACCCGCTACTTTGCTACGGGACGTAAAAATAGCCACCATCTTTAAATGGTGAAAAATATCGAAATCAAAAGTATATATAAGTTGACTAGGTATATAAGCTACATCCATGTGAAATTTCAGGTAAATCGTAGCAGTGGTTCTTGCGTGATTGAGTAACAAACAGGCACACACCATCTCACTTTTATATTCTAGTAAAGATATCGCATAGCAGTAATGATATACACGTTTGTTATGTACTACTGATACTTAATGTTCTTTGAAAGGTACAGAAATGTTCCTTATTTTATTTAGTTTAAAATCTTCAAAGAACTCAAATAGAAGCCTTCAAACCAAGTCACCCGTGAATATCGCTCAGGAGGTAAACAGAATCCTTTAAATCCAAAGGTCTTCAATAAACTTTACGATACTTGAATTAATCATTAAAGTAATTACCTTCATCTCTTTGTCCATAGCTGAGCCGACTTTAGTGGCGTTTGTTTTCTTCTTTCGTTGCTTTTTGATTGTAGCGGCCGCCTTGCTGTAACTCTCCGAACGCAGTTTATGTTGTTGCAAGAATCTCTTTTGTTCCGACTACAAATAAAACAGAAATGTTTAAATAAGCTATTCTTATAAGCAATGGTTCTTCAGTCGTGTTATTTCATGATATGCAGTCATGTTTACACATGCCAAATAATAATTAACTGCTTAATTGACCTTGTGTCTAATTGAATCGACTATACGTTTGGTTTCTATATACCTTTGTAAACACGGAAGTGTTTACAATATTGCGTATGAAAAATATATATTTCGCTTATATGACATTCCTCTGTTAGGGTATGTCGTTCATAAATTTTTAGAACTAGAAATATGCATTTTGAAAGTAGCAGAACTCTTTGAGGTTTAATCGCGGCGGTAGATAAGTCAGCCTTATCTGTCATCCAATAGAAGTCCATTGAGCAAGTGCGATTTTCAAAAAATACGAAAATTGACATAAATGCAAGAACACAAATACAGAACCCAGATCAGACAAAGAACAGAATTCTAGATTTATTAAGATGGTAGGAGAACCTGAAACCCTCTGCGTGCTACACCACGCGTAGATCATGTTAAACGGTAACATTTCGTTTCTTGCTTCGAATATACACCTACACCTGTTTTTAAATTACTGAAATTGTTTTTGTTCTGAAATTAGAATCATCTCTGTTCAAAAATTGCCCTCTTATTTAAAGTTGCAATACTCGTTATTTAGACAAAGTGTGAAAGTTTATATTACAATTCCCACCGTGGTAATTCGGAACGAAATTAAAAAGGTAGGCTGACTGGGGTCGGAAATGCTCTTAGGTATATGACTATAGGCCATTCAATTCGAGGGAAACTTTTTTAATAGAAATTCTTATCGAGATAAACGAGAGGCTTCAGGTTATATGAACTTCGAATCCTGTTCCTATCTAGTAAACAATTCGTGTAAATCGAGGAATAGGACTTTCTTCTTTTACGGCAAAGGTGCGATCAAGACAAGCTGAGAGGTATTAAGTGAAACTTTGTTAGTACTGTTGTAGGCTTTTTGAATAAGACGTTAGGTAATAGAAATTACAATTAACGTTTAGCGTTTTGAGCTTTTCTGTTCATGGATAAAAATAATATACCGTCATTATTAAATATATGTTATATTTTCACATGGACTAAATTGCCTAAAATAAGCGCCTCAAAGAATATTGGGCTTACAGTGCTTTGCTTTAGAAATATACGGGACTTTTTAAGAATGATAAAAAGCGAGCTCCCAAAACTGGCAATGCCTTGGCGATTTCGCTAATGTTTCAAACTGGACATTTGCGAGCGTTGCGACATTTGCAAAGCGACGGATCAACTATATAATATAATATACACGTCGGATTAGTAACTTAATTCGCTAGAATTATCCCAATAAAATTAAATAAATATTATTACGTATTATACTTAAATATACATCTACCTATTAAAGCTCTATTGATTTTTTTCCGTTTTGTATAAGTTTTAGGAAGTTATATTAGAAGAGAAATCAGTTGTATAATGCAAATAAACGTATGTAAAAGGTGGCATTTTAAATTAAATAATAAAGTAAAATATAAAATATAAACACTAAATAACTAACCAGAAATGATTATCTATATAAAGAAAAATTCAAAATATGCCAACCTGCACCACTTTGGTGTCTTTCTCCAGATTCGTTTCCAAGGGGACCAGTAGATCCACGTAGAACGCCTTCAGCTGTTTCAAACAAATAAATTACGGATTATAGTCTGCTACGGAATAAAAATTGAAATAAAAAAACTTTTTATGGCAGGTGTTTTATGGGAAGAATTCTCTTGCTGCCACTTCATGTCTTAATAAAGGATTTACGAACGGTTTTTATTACATTTTATTTAGATGAGGTATGAGCATATTTGACGAATGGTAATATGAAGCAGCTTAAAGAAGAGAGGAAGAAAATGTAGATTTCTCATAAACGATAGTATTTTAGCATATTTTTCTATACGTTATGAAGTCTTATAGGTCAGTTCGATCGATTTATGAATTTAATACAGTCTTCAAAAGTGACAACGCATCCGTGTTCGGATACACGTACAACCTTACTTCTATATGAAATTAGTTACAGTTGCGCATGGGCGGTCACCGCTTGCCATAAGGTGGCATTACTTGTATAAGAGGCGACCATCTTAGACCTCGGGAGTAGTAACGCATTTGTGGCCGACTTCATATAGAAACCCTTTTCCCTGGCAAGTTACTTACAATATGTCCATGGTCGGCAGTAACCTCATACATGAGGGTGTACATGCTTGTTTGCAACATAATTTGATAAAAAAAGGTCGACTATTTCAGTCTTATAAAAATATTGTGTTTTTCTATGGATATTAAATTCTTGACTCTAACAAAGTCTTGATAAAAGTAAATATATAATAACAATATTTATACACTTTATAATTTATACAAAGAAATTAAGTACATATGTATGTTATAAGATGTATGTATGTAATTGCAGTATTAGAGATTAGTGAATTATGAAAAGTTTTTAAATACTTTTTACGAGTACTTTATAAAAGCTTTTTTTGCAAAATGCATTTTGAATGCATTTTGCAAAAAGCATTTTGATATAATATAGCAATATAATGAGTTACTACATATTTATTTTGTGTTACCCAATGGCTATAAATATCTTATTGATATGGGATAGTTATAATAGGTTGGGGAAAAAGTCTTTTCGCATTATAGTATGTATGAACTTGTAATAAAATCTCTTTGGCTATAGTATT
>MOOZ01000153.1:178344-222590 GCA_002930495.1 Cecropterus lyciades
GCTCATATCCTGGATTGCATACTTTAATCGCCTCCTATGACATCCACAGCAGAGAGAATAGTACCATTAGGTAATATTCTGGAATTTGTCATATAAATGACATAAAATAAGTTAAATAAATTCAGTCCTTTAGAAAAAAAATAATAACTGTCGAAACTGAAATAATTTATGCTAGTAATAATTGGTTGGGTAACTTATTTATGAGAAATAAAATCTAAAGTCTACTTTATTTCCCTGAAGATGCGTAACTTAGAAATTAGATAGAAATAAACGTCTACTATGTCCCTCGGGAAACGTGTTTCTTAGTTAAAGTAATTTTAACATAGACTTATAAACAGTTAGGTACCAACAATATTTTCGGGAGGTTGAATCTATATATATTTACATATATTTTACATCTATTTTATTATTTTATATTTACAGTAATTACTACTTTTAATTGATCTTGTACAAAAGAGAAGTTACTTCTAATACAAGATTAGACTTATCCCCAACGAACCGACCTAAATAAAATGTAATCTTGGATACTGGAGTATGTCAGAATCAAGAAGATTAAACCTTCTTGATTTGATTTGATAATTAAAATGTCTTATCCTTTAATACATCCGGGACCAACAGTGGAATTGTAAAGTTATTTTAAAATGTTGCTACACCATTCCGTATTTATCAAATCTTAATATAAAAAATATATCTGTATATTAAATTCTATCAATAAATCTGCCTATTATTATATTAATTTTATATTGTTTTAAATCTAAACTTACTTGCGCTAGAATAACACATTTTTGAACCTGGAAAACATATCTTTTTTTTTTATTTCCTATAAATTTTTGACCCCACTGCGTTACAAGGAGGATGATATTTTTCGAGCGTATGTATGAATGTTTTTTGTATGTATGTATGTCCATTTCTTATGCTTAACGGATTGTGACGTATGAAATATCATTAGAATCATTTCAGTGTGAAAAGTGACATAATATTTTAAAATGACGCCTGGAAATAGAGGAAAAAGGGTAAAAAGGGACGACTTTTTTATTATTACGACAATATGGGTATCAAATGAAAGCTAGTGAATAGACCAATCCCAAAATATATATAGTATGAAAACTTTTATTCGACTATTTTTACAAAAACTTATATAAAGCGGTATATTAAATAAATATCATTAAGAACAAAAAAATAATTTAAACCAGTCAGGTTTTTTGTTTTAATGTTTTTCACGATGTTACTAGTATATTATGTTAGTATACCTATTAATTATTCTATACTAGTTTATTCCCGTGGCTCCGTCCGTTACTTATTTCATAAACTATCTGTAGGTATGCCAGATTTCAAAGAAAACTATCCAGTAGTTTTTGCGTGTAAGAGTAAAAACAAAACTTTCGCACTTATAATATTAATAAAAAACATATATCTCTGTCATTACTTTTTTACTTTATGGCGTAGTTTATCATATAGTATGGCAGAATTGTTACGGTATGGGTCACTTACCAGCCCAGACTATCTCCGGATCTCAATTGCACACAATTGAAACCTATAGCCTGTACAATATCGATAATAAATTATTGGATAACACTACAAACTAATACGATTATTAGTATGGCCATGTTAATTTGGGTTTAGATGAGATCCGAAGATGGAATATGTAGATACGTGGAGCGTTGATAATGTAGGCATTGCATAATTAGGTTATTATGATTATAATGTTAATGTTTAGAATGTTTCTCAGTATGGAAAAGTTGGTATAATTAGACATAAGGTATGCAAAACGTATATTTGTATTATTTAGTTTATACTATTCAATTCTCTTTCTACGTAATAGACAGAAAAATCACTTTTAAAGTGTAGAAATAACTTTGTTCTCGATTATTTGATCTTTCTAATTATATTATAAGAAAAGATTAAAGTAATGTGTATGTTTAAGTTATTTAAAAAAGTATCTTGTAGATAATTGAAACCCAAACTTTAATTTAGTAGTAAAAATTATAACATAAAAGTAGATTGAACGAAAATTATCTGTAACAAAAAGAGTCAAATTGTTATGTCCAAAAACATTATTATTAATGGCGCGTGCTAAACGCTAATTGGTTATAGCCGACCTCGTAATTTACCTGCTTTTTGTCAGTCAAATAAATTAACTAGCGGGCCAGGATAATGTAATGTTCATAGTATGTTATATTATATCATATCTGTGTATAATATTTTACCATATCCTATATATTCACCACAATAATAATATTTTATTATTCTTATAACTAGAAGGCAACAACGTATCCGTTTCCGTAACGCCCGAGCGTAACCGCTGTCGTAACGCCCAGCGTAACAGTTTCCAATTCAAATGTCATGGTGCACTTAACAAATTATAATTAACAAATTTGTTTAAGATCTCGACAACATGGCCTCATATCGAGTCTAAGAGAATCCTATCTTTTAACTGTAACCTTATACACTTAAAAAATATTTAAATTGCTTGAGGGATTTCCAGCTTAGCATGTACGAACAAATTGACACGGGATTTATGTATATAAATATACACACACTAAAATGTACATCAAAAATAATGTTGTACGACGTGGCTAATATTATTTTGTTTGCGTTACAACAAACGCAATCAGAGCGGCGAGAAATACGAGGCTCTTGTCTCTCCGGGCGTAATTAAGAAAATATTTCGCGTAGAGTGTACTCAGAGAATGAAGCTATAGAGTTCAATTAATTAATTCGTATATAGATGTAGCTCTTCAAACAACAACCTTCGAAAAAATATTTGTGTGTTTCAACAATGCTTGAATCTTTTAATGAAATACCATAAATTTCTGCCTAATAACAACAGTGTAGATAGGAGATATACTTATTCGAGGCGTTCCAACTTAATCCTCAGGGGTAGCAACGCATATTTGAACCTGAGGTAAGATCTTATCTAGGATTGATTTTAGATGTTCATGGGTGGCAGTGGCCACTTTCAATCAGTTGAATTGCATGATCGTTTGCTACTTCCATATTTAAAATAAAGTTATAAGAATAAAACATATAATTTATAAAAATAAGTTTTAATATTTACATATAACCACGTGAATGTATGGGTTTATAAAACTATAGACATACCAGCTTTTACCTGCGGCTATGCCTGTTTCAGTCATTTACTACGATAAATAGTACCTACCCTGTGCTTTAATCTAGGTCATAAACTATTTATGTGCCAAATTTTTTTCAATACAGATCAGTAGTTTTTATGTGAAATAGTAACAAACACGCAAACATTCTTACAATTACTAACTATATCTAAAACATCCAATACTTTCCACAAAAATATTAATCGTTACGTATTATTAACTATTGAATATCAAAGTGTAACGTATCTTGCCAAACAAGCCTCACGTTTAGTCAATTGTAAGGCAAGATACTGAAACTAGTTTTTATTGCCCATGTAAAAAAGTGGTTAAATAAGAAATATATTATACAAAGAAAAGGACGAACGGACCCGCTTTCATTCATTTCTTGCTGGATCTTCTCTTTTTTTCCTTTTAATATAATGGAAATAGCAAACGCACATGCAGCCCACCTGATGGTAAGTGGCTACTGCCGCCCATAGACGTCTGTAATCAATCCTAGGTTAGATCAAAGTATCACCTAAGGTTAGCCACAAATGAGTTGCTACCCCTGAGGGCTAAGATGGATTGTCTCGGAAAAGTATGTCACCATTACCACACACCACACCCTTCAAATCAGAACACAGCAGCGCATAACACTACTCTTATTAGGCAGAAATAGGTGTGGCGGTGGTGCTTCCGAAGTCGAACCACAAAGAGTTCTACAACCTTTAAATGACGTCATCTTCTCAGATAAGGTCGTGTTCTGATCCGGTAGTAGGTAGTAGAAGAAATAAATAGTATAAAAAAATGTAACTTACAATTTGTAAGTACCCCTATAAAAAATAAGGATATCTCGTTTCGTTTTGATTAATTTTTTAAATTTAATTTCTAAAAAATATATTACTTAACGTTCATCCTTGTGCCGGTTCCTAGTTCTATGAGCGCTCTAACCCTATTCATAATCTAGGGCACCGACTAATTCTGTTCGAGATGAGACGCAACCGTGGCGTGATGGTACCAAATGTAGGCAATTACATAAACGACAATCAACGCACAAAGACGTCAAGAAGGGAAAGTCGGGTAACGCAATTATACAGATATGCTACGTTAACACCATGCGCTGTGACGGATCGGACGCCGCGGTGCAAACGCCACAAATAGTTTACATGCCACTTATTATTTAGTAGTGACTAAATAAATGTGACTAGTAGATAGATATTTTTGTAATTATAATCAACTCAAAGGTATTACACCTTAGACTTAGAAGCAGATAGGTACTTATAAAAGCTGCCAGTTCGCTAGACGCCACCACTTGTAAAGAGTAAAGAAAGATTGAAGCGTGTGGTGTGGTAAGGAATATTCTAACGTACTATACAACGAATGAACGTAAGTTTTCAGACACGTAATCGTGGCAGTGGCCATATAATAATCCCCCCCCCCCCCAATAATAGATACAATTCGCAGTCTAATGCTTAAGACTGCAAATTATACCTATTAATTTTGGGGGGACAGTGACCACTTAACATCTTACTAATATTATAACTGCGAATGTTAGTGAGGATATATGTGTGTTTATTACGCTTACACGCAATAATTACTAATTAAATACTTTTACATATTGGATACTTTTTATCGTGGTACATGACCGAAGCGAACGGGGTAGGCGAAAAAGCTAGTGTTTCATATTCTCTTGTAGCATTAACAAGGTTGGGTGGCTTACCGCGGTTAAAGCACGCGAGTTCACACTTAAATTTGTTCCACGGTTTCAAATGCGGCTAAAAATATTTTTACTAAAGCGTCAGCGTTGAATCGGAACTTTGTTTGCAGGGATAGCAGCTATTTTACTGATATTCCTATTTGTTTTCGTAATCAAATAGTTTTGTAACTGAATCGAGGAGTGTAAATACTAGTGGGTTGTATTGTTGCGTCAGAAGCATATGATTTTAGTACTCCCATTCACTCTTAATATACTTTACACTTCATTTAATGTTTATATGGTCTTTTTATTTAATATTTATAGTATGTATGTAGGAAACGAGCATACAGCCCACCTGATGGTAAGTGGCTACTGCCGCCCATGGACATCTGTAATCAACCCTAGGTAAGATTAAAATCTCACTTAATTAAAGTTAGCCACAGATGCGCTGCTATCCCTGAGGACTAAGATGGAATTTATCGGAAAAATATGACTCCCTTACCACACCCGTCAGACCAGAACACAGCAGCGCATAAAACTGCTGTTATTAGGCAGAAATAGGTGTGGAGGTCGTACTTCCGGAGTCGAACCACAAAGAGTTCTACCACCTTAAAAACTAATGTTTACTTAAAATGATTACCACCATACTTCCTTGTCTTTACCCCCTACTTTTATAAAATGTTTCTTTGTGTTTGATTATTTTGCTTTTATGGTCCCAAAACCAATATTTATCAAATTTTACCGACTTATATTACCTCGTGTATAATATATACCATAGTTATGAATATATTTTTGATTCCAAAATTCCAAAATAATCCAAAATTAGAATGAAAACCTTATAATCTATTAAAGTTTTTTTAAGATAACGTCACTAGTCAAGATATCAAATCACAACAAGGAGCATAAAACAACAGAATACTATTATGTAGCCATATTTGTGAAGTAAAATATATTAACCTGTATAGATATAATAAAAAATATAGATCCTGCTTTCACAACACGGGCAAGAATTTTAATTATTTTCCATTTTGCTATCGTTCAGCAATTGCTATTACATAACTAAATTATCACACTGCACAACCGTCGGTGCTCTAGTTACAAAACCGCAGATTGTATCCGTGAAACAGACGAGATATAAAATATTACAACGCATTAGAAGATTATGTATGAAGCGCATTCTTTAGGCACTAACGCAATATGTGAATCTCGTGTTGCTAAATGGATTTTCTCAGTGCACTTATAGTCATAATATTTTACAATTATCGTACAAAAGTTGTAAAAACATTGTTAGGCGTGTAATACAATAACAAAATACTTAAACTTGTGCGCACATAGTGATCCCTTGCAAGCATTTGAAAATGTTTTGGTCATAGAATGGTCTTAAATTTATTTTCATAATTTATGAGACATATTTGAGGCTTAAGACATTTAGACTCAATAAAAACTACGGATAGGACACATCCTATCCGTAGTTTTTATTGAGTTTTAGCTTAAAAAATGGGAACTAATACATTAGCAAAATTATGAAGGTACCCGAAATATTATCTAGTAGATACGACATTTGCTCCTCTAAGTTGTGGAGAATCACCTATGCCCAGTAGTACAGATACATAATAAATGAGATATAATTTTCATTGCACACTTATTAGAAGAGAATGTTGTTTTATACTCCCTTAAAAAATATGGACTTCCCTTTTTTTAAAGATTTAAGTTTAAAAAAGATTAAGATGGAAACGCGCACATTGTAACGTCTACAACGCTCGTCTATGTTATCCGAGATCTCTCAGTACGGGAGCAATAAGCGTTAATGTAATTTGTGCAAATATGAAAACGGCTGAGTTTGCCCTTATTAGTTCAGCGTCCCAGTTACGAGTAGTGTGACCAGCTTCCATATAGTTGATTGTAGGAACGAAATTGAAAATACGATGAAAGCATTTGTAAAAATAATCTGATTTCAATTACAAAAATATTCAGTCAATCAATATAATTATTAAGAAGTGTGACATTTTTTTAAGAAATCTATTTCGCTCGTCTGCTCGGGTAGAAATTATATTTTGAAAATAGCTTAAGTTTTAATAAAAAAAAATTAAATGTTATTTTTTTGCTTATAAATTATGAATAAACTATTTATAAACTATTAAAGTGTCAATTATTAAACATGTTTATATTTATTATACGGGCTCGTATTTTATTTGTTACACATACACGTATGTATGTGTGTGTTAGTAATGTAAGTCGTGTGTGTCATTCATTGGAGATGCATGTATATTCAGTCTTTATTACTTAACGTCCTAAAGGTGTCAATAATAATTATGGTCACACTAGTAACGTTTGTCACCCCTGGACACATATTTATTTATATCGTGACATTGTTTTTATTTGTTCTCCCAAGGAACGCGTATGTCAATAATCATGTTTGCCCATCCACATGGGATTTGTTTTGGCATACAAAATTATATTTCCTCATAACAAATTAATTCTATCTCTTTTTTCTATTTTCCCAACTTCCGGCATGGGTATTGTACATAACGTCTCGTGAGGAAAATTTGCATATTATTCACAACTTATACATATATTATGGATAGAGTAAGGAAATTCTTAATAAGTTCGGAAATGCTACAGTTAATAAGCATATGCTATAAGCTGAAATATGTATTTGCAGTTTGCTTATTAACATATTTATTTGCATTTTCTTTATTAGTAGAGCCGATTACGTTACATAGAAGGCTTGATAAAAATGATAGTATGATTTGCTAATAAATAAATAAACATTGTTATGGAGTTAGGCATTTGCAAAAAATAACACATTTTTGTTTGTATGTGACAAATATAATATTTTTTACCTTGATAGGGAGTATCCCGAGTAGAATTTACAACTCGATGTAGAGCGGTAGTATACCATTCTGAGACGCAGTGTGTTCTGGGTGCGATATACCAGAGAAATATCTGAATGATCAATTTAGATTTTTTTCAGGTGTTTGTGTATTTTTCTTTGTATTTGTCAAGGGCATCCACGACACAGGACAGAATCTTAGTGTTTGGCAAAAAGCGGTAATACAAAAATTTACTCTGATATATACGCAAGGTTATCTGTACAATAACGGGTAAATTAAGTAGTACAACATTTTCGTTCCCTTTGAATTGGACTCTGTTCAATAAATTCATATTCTGTTTCAGACGCCTACAAAAAGATGAATAAATACAAAAGGGAGGTTAAGCAGCGGCGTTAAAATAAATTTTACTTTTTCCCAGGTGTACATCCCTGGGGCGTATTTCTTTTCACTCCCGTTCAATCAGGCGAGTAGCGCTCAGGAAGACGAATTTAGTTCACTAGCTTTATTTGCTAGGACATACCGTCTCGATAGTAAAATAAAGTAACCGTGAACATATGTGTCTTTAAGAATATTAGATAACAGTTTATGGTATATACATTTATTTACATATTAAAAACATTAGAGAAAATAACAGAAAAAATATTCTGTAACTACCCATATATATACAAAAAATATATTATTAGAAATAAAACATGTTAGATTAAATGAAAAAGAATATTTGTTCATTCAATACAGCAATAATTTAAGTGTATTTTGCCATTATTTAGAATTGGGCTTCAATTTCAGACAATATTTTTAAGTTATAATTTATTTGGTGCGTTTAGTAAAAAATATGACAATGAATTTTTGCGTATCATAAGAAAACTATGCGAGTCAAATGACAGACTGAGAAATTTAATATCTCCGATATAGACATTAATTCTAGCAATAATTTATTATTTTAAGCAGGATAACATTTTTGGAGTTATTTTTGTTTTGTTACCACAAAAAGCATGTTCGCTCAACCACGGCATGGTGCATCACAGGACAACTAAGACCGGGAGGAAAACCTTAACCTGAGGGCCATGAACCAATTGTTTCAAGCGTTATTCAGTCATTCACTAAAGTAAGCTTGAAGTGTTAAAAACAGATATATGAGTCTTATAAGGTCATGGAAAGTTCGCTGCAAATTATAACCAACTCTGTCAACTCGCTTAACGTTGATGCTCGCAGCGCCAAACGAATATTTCGTGGCCGAGCGCTAAGAGTAAATAACATTTAAAAGCTCAGTGCTCGAACGAGGTTACTTTCGCTACTATGTTTGGTCCCCGCGGGCGTTTCTTTTCACTCCCGCTTAATCTTCCGTTGAATTGTAACTGATCTAACTTGGCACTTCTTGGGCAAATGTACCAAGAAAAGGTTCTTTAACTTCTTTTGTATAATTTTCAAAATGATATATTGCACTCAAAAAGAGTATCAGGTGTAGTGTACATCTCGCTTGGAACTAACAAAATAATTTTTTTATTTTGTTGGTTATATGAATGTATCATCAAGGTTTACACGCTTATGTATTCCTCTATGCAACATAATCATTAAACCATATTCTGTCGATAACATGTTCGATCTATATGTTATCTAGAGCAAAATGTATTATTATTGATTTCGATAAAATGTGACATAATGTTATCGTGTATAATGAGACAATAATCATTAGATCACAAATATTTTGGCATTTTGGCGCCGAATCAAACATGATTATATTGTTGAATATTTTGTTAAATAAATAAGAAGTGAAATGAAGTACGAAGTTTTATAAACAGAAATCTTAATTTAACTGCACATAGTAAACTTAAAAGAAATTTTTCAATAGGCTTTAGAATTAGGAACGTGACTTTATGATATTTTCTAAGAAATTTTTCATTAAATGTCGGCTATATAAACTGTTAGTAATTTTCAACAAGACCTGTCTGGCGGTAAATTTGCTTTTATGATATATAAAGTGGGGGAAAGCGAACAAGAATTTTCAATTTTAAAGTACCTATAACGCGAGAGATTTTCAGTGAACATAATAACTAGTTCTACGACAGTGAAATTAACAAGATAAAAGGTTATGCATGAAAAAAAACTAAAAGATTCTGATTCTGTTTAAGTCATATTATTTCGGTCAACTGGTTATATATTGCTACATCTTCTTTTTCATAATTTTCAGAGGCAAGAATTAAAAAAAAAAGTTACGCTACGGACTAAGGATTGTTAAGGATACCTACGTACGCCTGCTACGGGTTTCCTTGCTGAAAAATAGAACTTTAAATTTATATTTCGGAATATAAATTGCCATGTTACATTTTCAGAAGATACTTAATTTAGTACGATTTAACATTTTTTTATATATATGGTGGATTATGAGCTGAGATCATTATTTGGCCACAGCAGGTGTTGTCCATAGCGGTAAAAATGAACGGCAAAGTTGGAAGCGTTTTTTTCCGTCATATTTGTTCTTATATCATTCTTATATATTTTTTTGTTTGGAAATTTTGTTATATCTTATTTGAAACAAACTACGCTTTAACACAGATCATGACTTGCAAAGTGTCAGTGTGCGACAAAATGTTACCTTAGCTATTCTTATTCTGTAAGAAAACCCATAGTCTACTTCTACCGTAAGTACTTGTAGACTATTTCTAACTATCTGTATTAGTTTTAATACTTGTTGTCTTCTAAATGGGTAGGTAAGGAAATAAATTTAAGCATATGACTCGATATGAATCAATCGTTTACAATTTTGAGTATATAACTCGATATGAATCAATCGTTTACAATTTTGAGTATATAACTCGACATGAATCAATCTTTTACAATTTTGAGTATATAACTCGATATGAATCAATCGTTTACAATTTTGAGTATATGACTCAATATGAAGTAACCATTTACTTCGCATTCAATTCAAAATTTAATTCATAAACACTATCTTCTCGGTTCCTAGTAGGTAGTAAAATAGGTCTCTTGGTTTATTTAATACGACGTTTTGACGACCTGCGTGGCGGAGCGGTCACCATACCGGATTGACACGCAGTGGGTTCCGGGTTCGAGTCCCGGCTAGACCAGACATCTAAATGATTCTGTATTCGTCTTTGTGTATACATGGTACCCACGAAACAGGAGAAAATCTTGTGTTGGGCTATGAGTGTAGTGTTTTAAAGTGTCTTTTTTTTTTCAATATTGCCCAACAATTTCTTTTCAATTGAGTCTGTTACATAACCATATTTCAAGCGTTGCCGGCATTTCACTGAATTGCACTACTAAGTAATAGTTTTTTTTTTCTTTTGTAGTACGGAAGTAACAAACAAGCCTGCAGCCCACCTGATGGTAAATGGCTACTGCCGCCCATGGACATCTGTAATCAACCACAGGTAAGATCAAAGTCTTACCTAAGGTTAGCCACAAATGCGTTGCTACCCCTGAGGACTAAGATAGAATGCCTCGGAAAAGTTAGTCACCCTTACCACACTTTTCAGACCAGAACACAACAGCGCTTAATACTGCTGTTATTAGGCAGAAAAAGATGTGGCGGTCGAGTTTATTGAATTACAAGACATTTTAAACGAGTCTATTCAATAAGGCTTTAGTAAATTATTCGACCTGTTCTAGCCTGGAATTTTTTATTTCGAATTGTGCATGTAAAATTTGAACAGAATTTTCATACGGATTTGTGCTCAATATGCTTAAAGTATTGTAACAGATCACGATTTTAAGATTACTAAAAACGTTTATGCAAATTTGACTGTGAGCCTGAGTTTAATAGGCGTGTGACGTGAGCACAGACCCAAGATGGCTGTTGCGGTTAAAACCGCACAGCATGTCATCAAAAACATACTTTTGCATTATGGTCACGTAATTAAATTTCATTGGTTTTACGTCTGTAAACACGCGAAGAAAGATATGTTACTATGCGAAATATATTTTTGATTTTCGTTTTAAGTATTCCACTTAAACTAAAACAGTTGGCCATAATAATAACAGTATACAAAGATTACAGCTGTAACAATAGCGTTAAAATACAAGTCCCAAACAAAACAATTTGAAAAATCGCGGGCGCTTTGCACAAGCTCATTTCGTCGCCACTTAAAAAATTCGTCAGCAGAATATCACCCCATTTCGTTGGAAATTCTTTTGGCACTGAGCGACCAGTACTCCACAGCATCCTAATAACTGTCATCTAGATTTAATATCACATCTCCCGCTGTATACGGGAAACGCCGCGAGGCAATTTCCTTCCTAAAATTGTATTTGGACGAATACGCGTAAACTAAACACATATGCGACCCAAACGGCAAATTTTATTTATATTCTGACTCTATAGAATCAGGCACTTCACTGTTTTACGACAAGAATTGATGGGTTTATGTTCGTTGCTGGGGATCATATAAAATTGTATGTCACGATATAAATTGTACGTCATACGTCTCCGTACCCAAAAAAATGGAATACGATTAGCCTCTCCCTTATAAACAGGATTAAATGTTGGATGGGCGTTTATCAAGATTAAAATCTTAATAAAAGTGCAAAGGACTCGAGATATTCCAAATGTTTCCTCACAAAGCTTTAGGAGCAAAAGAGTATACTGAAGTGTGAATTAGACTTTTCTCTTTTTAAGTAAAAAAAAGTTATATTTAGGTTTATTTTTATACGATTGAGATAGTAAACAAGTTTGCAGACCGATGGTAAGTGGTCACCGCCGCTCATGGACATCTATGAGCAACTTCATGTAAACTAGGGTTCTATCTAAAGTCAATCATAGAGCCTTGCTACTCCCGGAAACTATGATGATCATCCTTTTTTTTATTCGAATGAAATAGCAAACGAACATGCAGCCCACGTGATGGTAAGTGATCCCTGCCTTCCATGGACATCTGTAAATAACTTTTTATTTATTTATATAACTTATTTCTTTTCTTTTCTTTCTTTCTTTCTTTATTTAATTTTCTGTAAAACAGGCAGTCTATTCGAAGTTTATCTCAGATGCTTTACCACTTCAAAGGACTAAGATGGTCGCTTCATATGAAAGTGAGCCGTCAACCAAATCCTTACGAAACGCAAGAAATAGTTTTGGTACCTTGTAAAAAGGTTTTATTAATATTAAAATTTACTCGCCTGGAAAAACACTGCAAGGCTAAAATATTTTATACGATTTTAAATCAGTTATTTTGATCAAAACGAAATCCCTCTGAATAATGTTCCTGTCACGTTTGACACAACATAATTTCATGCAAGTATGCATTCGTGCAGGTTTTAATGTTTCTATAAGTACTACATTGTTTTACTGAAAAGATATTTTATATGAGATTACGTTATCAGAACCTGCGAATGTGTGCTGAATATAAATGAGTTGACACAGAGAATCGACTGTCGAATCCTGAACTAAACAATTCTATCGCACGATTCCTACTATTGGGGTCTTAATATACGCACATACACATAACACCTACATAAAAAGTAAAGTTTTGACTTGAAGTAGCAAACAAATATGTAATCCGTTTAAGAGTAAGTGGTCTTTATTACAGCCCATGGAAATCTGTAATAAACTGTAAACAATTGATATTGTACCAGATGTTGGTCATAGGTGTTTTGCAACTTCTGAGAATTATGTTAAAAAGTCTTGTTTGTCTGCCAACGACGCATAACGAAAAGCCAAAAAAAATTAGATGAAAATATTTAATTTTTTCAACTTGCTTATTGATGTTAACGTACAAGTTTTTTTAAATGAATAAATCAGTTATGATGGGACCTGTAATAAAAAATAATAGCTATGTCAGTATTGTTCAGAGTGTTACTTATCTGAATGTGAAACGTGACTACACAATTTAATGTTTTGATTAAAAAACTAAAAAAAAATGTCATTATTCATATACCTTTTTTTGTGACATAATATTCTTGCGATACAAACAACAATACACAACAAGCAAAAATTAAACACAAACTTGACTAACAGTAGCGAGTACCAGGCGACTATATCATTGAAGGGGTCGTAAAAAGTGATTGCTCAGAAATTCTTGACGCACTTGCTCATGCTCAGTGGTACAAATTCCGTCCACTGACAACGAACAACGTACTCGTTCCACTGACATCGAACAACGATTACTTTGTAAATGTGGTAAAAAGTTTACGATAATCAAAATTTATTGTAATTTTGCTCGTAAAACTGCTTAGCTGCAAATGCAAATAATTCGAAATTTCGAATTATTCGACAGTTCCCAAGTAATTCGAAAAAGGTTGGAATATTTCTAAAAAATGCGAATAATTGGAAAAATTTTGAATAATTTGAAGAGTTTCGAATAATTCATTTTTTAGAATTAGACGCTCATTATTTTATTATTAGGAATTTTTTTCTGTCTGAATGTCTGTCGGAATTTCACTGATTCAACCAGTGAATATACTCACGCGCATGCGCAGATATTCAATTCACTAATTCAACCAAAACGAGAATTCCACTGATTGACCAGTGTAGTTTAAATTGAAAAAAATTAAAATCCAGTGATATTTCAATAATTCGCGAATTGTAGGAATTATTCCACATTTTTCGAACTATTGGTAATTTTTCGAACAGTTCGATTTTATTATTAAAAATTAATATTTAATTGCGAATTTCGAATCGAATATTAATATTCGACTCGATTCGAGTAGTAGATGTTCTAATGAAAATAAAATAAAAATCGCATGAAAATATTCAACCAAGATGTCTAGTCACCGGTTGCGTTGCTAAGCAACCTCTTTTTATGCACTATTTTTTCGTGAATTTAACTTCTCCAGCTAGTAACCGTTAGCTACTAACATTCTCTAGCTATCGCCCGAGGCAGCGCAAGTAACTTATCGGGGTCATGCGTTAACGTTTGACAATTGCGGGCGACTTGTCCGACATGCCAAGTGAACATCGAGTCGTACAGGTACCATAATGATCAGCTATCGAAACCGGGTTTGGCTTTTAGTTCCCTTCCCAATCCGTCCCATAAATCACTCTTTATGCCAACTGTGGAGACATATTTCTTCCTTATAAAGCGATCTTTTGGAGCATTTATTGTTATTGCTCAAATGCGCTACGCTAGGCATTCGTTAGGTTTTACACGCTTTTGTAGATTTCCACTTAAATACTTAATGGGTTTGTGGTTAAAATAAGAAACAATTCATACATATTTTATAAAACAGTTCTATGTTGCAGTTTCTAATATTACTAATGAATTGCAACATCAGCATCAATGATAACACAGAATAAATAATGTTTTTTTTTTCTTTTTTATTTTTTTTAATTCGATGCAACTAGAATTATTTTACATGATGATGCCTATTGTATCTTAATTATATAAAGGGACAACTTATTTATAAATAATTACCTTATTTTAGCGGCTCCGTACGCGTCGGTTGTGTTTACTACGGTAACGAGTACCTATCCTATGTGTGTGTTAATCAAGATCTAGTTGCCAAATTTCAGCAAAATCCAACCAGTAGTTTTGCGTGAAAGACTTACATACATACATCCTCACAAACTTTCGAATTTGTAATATTAGTACGAATGTTATATTAGAATTTTGTATAAAGTAAGAATATTTTATAATGTTAGTAAGAATGAAATGTTAAAATCAGAATAAATTATGAGATAGTCGTTATCATCAACAACCCATTACTGCCCAAGCCTTGCACGTGTCTCCTTTCAAAACGAAGGTTAAGGTTATAACATAATTCCTAAAAATGCTATACTTCTTTAATGAACATCTGACATTTTAGGAGTCATCACAAAGTCAACCATAACTGGTTATATTTTTCCACAGCAAAAATATGCCATATCTATTTAAATTTACTCGCTAAAATCATAAAACTGGGCATCCGAGCTCGTTTGCACAGGCTAATTCTAATGTTAAGCAGCTATTTACTAACTTGAATTATATTAACATAATTTCCGTGTAAAGTTCAAGGATATGTGGACACGTTCTTGATTCATTTTAGTAGGAATAAGGGAAGGTATTTTTTTTAATCAAATCATTGCGTAATTTGTGTTTTAAGTGATCGCAATAATAGAGACATTGATCTAAGTTCTTGTACCCGACGACCCGCGTGGCAGAGCGGTCACCATACCGGTCTGACACGCAGTGGGTCCCAGTTTCGATCCCTGGATAGGCAGAAATCTAACTGATGATTTTAGATTTCTGTTCTGGGTCTGGGTGTTTGTGTATTTGTCTTTATGTGTCCATGGTACCCACGACACAGGAGAAAATCCTACTGTGGGGCTATGAGTGTAGAAAGCGTGTACCCAACAGTAGGATAGAGATATAAACAAACATCATCCCATTTGTAACAAGACCAATCATTACCCACTTTGGAGGAAAATGTAAGGAAAGCAAATATGTTGCTTCGGCAGAATGTTACATCTTGGGCATTAAGCTTCTACGTGACTCGAATGTTAAATGCTATCTATGTCATTATGTAAAATCTACTCGACACCGATTTTTCTGACTCGGAAAGTGAATATGTAACATGTAAATTTGTCCAAATTCAAAATACGATTTGAAAAATTTCAATATTATACATATGTACCACGTATTAATGTACATATCAACAAAAAATATAATACTATTTTAATACTCATTATATTTTATTATCGCGAATTTGTACGAGCAGTACTTCTGTTCTCGGTCTGGGTGTTTGTATATTCGTTTTTGTGTGTCCATGGCACCCACGATACAGGGAAAATCGTAGTGCGGGGCTATGAGTGTAGAAAGCGTTTACGTTTATGAAAAAAAAGTACTATAATCTGTATTAAGAATGTAATGTTCAAATTATAATTTCATAAACTATCTAGTGAAAGATCTGACGTAACACAGACCTGTGAGAACAACCGCAACTCTCCACAGTATTGCACCAACCGTTTATTGAAATCACAGATATGGTATGGGCTAGACATGTCATAAAGAACATTTAAAACATTATAAGTTTTAGTTAATAGTGTATTATTTGTGGTGTCCGACCGAAACTCGTTTTTACAACCGAAACGGAAACCGAATTTCAGCAACGGTCTCAGTTTCGGCCGAAACCGAAACCGAAACTTACTTACGTGGATCAAGTTCTGAGATTTTTGTATCAAAAATATAAAACCGACTTCTATGCCACAAAAAATAATCAAATATATGTTGGTTTCTTACATACACAGTACATAGTCCCGAAGTCGGCGGCGTTTGTAGCATAAAAGTCGGATTCTACTTTTAGTAAAAAAAAAATCACGCTTTTTAGTGATGCTACACTCATATTTGTATTCACATAATATCACTAATTTTGGTTCGTAAGTATAACTTAACACGAAAGCATAAAGTGAAACATAAATACAAACGTAAATTCAACTTCCAATATAAATGTAAAATTTAGGTGTAAACCATGACTAACAAAACTTTTATAAATTGTATAGGTTATCTCATGAATGCCACTGTCTGAGCTGAACCAAATTAAAATGGAACCACACGGGAAGCATCAGCTAACAAATGAAAAAAATAATTGTCACAATCGGTTTAGCCAGTCGAAAATGCCGAAGTATCAAACATAAAAAAATACAGTCTAATTGAGAACCTCCTCCTTTTTTAAAGTCGGTTAAAATAAAAATAAAAACGTTATTATACGTTTAGAAACGTTAAATCTTCGACATTTTCACTTAATGTTGATTTATACATGACATATAACAACCCCTCATTTCAGAAAATATATTAATTGCGTCTTATATATATTATTGTATGTATACATACATGTATAATAGATTTGGTATTTATTTGAGTAGGTGCATACTTCTTTTCCCGAATGCTTCGGATTCGGTCGTAGTTTCGGCAGGTTTAGCCCCGAAACCGTAACCAAACCGAAACCCGTTTTTTTGCCGAAACTCAACCGAAACCGAATGTTCGGTCGGACACAAATTATTTATATAAATAAAATAAGTTTAAGCCGACCTTCATTACAACAGGCTGAATGCCTGTAATTAAACATTCTATATATTTATATAATGTCGCATAGGATATCCGTTTCCACCAATTTCAACCAACATTCATAAAATGGTTACACAAGCGCTCAAGTGTGAGAAATGTAATATCTTTTAATATGTATTATAAATTATAAAAATATTGAGTATCATTAGATATAAAAATGCTTACATATATGTTTATGTAATATTTCCTTGTCAATAATACACTGTAGTAATTTGTACAAATAAATGTTAATGATTTAAAACTTATGACCCATTTCTGCCCAAC
This sequence comes from Cecropterus lyciades, assembly GCA_002930495.1. NCBI lineage: Eukaryota > Metazoa > Arthropoda > Insecta > Lepidoptera > Hesperiidae > Cecropterus > Cecropterus lyciades. Next base: position 196,223 of record MOOZ01000153.1, read on the forward strand.
ATCTATTCTGTGGTCAGTGTGTATCAACGCGGAAAAGTAATGGGATAGTAATAATTCTAGACATTCACGTTTAATACATCTAAAGTATTATATAACTAGTTAATGTGGGACAGTTCGCGTTGCATCTTTTATTTATTAGCAATCTCAACGAAAGTTATAAAATAACATTACAGCCGTGCATACATAGAAGTTGTATATAAGTTTAATACTAGTTTAATTTTTTTTTATGGAGTATATAAGTAGGCTTACATATGCAGTATGTATATTAATTTAAGCTAAAGAAATATATAGATATGTTAAATAATATATATCATTCATGACATTCATATATAATAGTGTTATTATGCATGTATGCAAGTTTATGTAAATAATGAGATTGTATTGATTCATTGTGGCTTTGTTAACATAACAATCTGAAAGTTATCATTTAAAATATTTAATTAAGTATAGTTAATATAAATAATATTTCGTTACGTTATGATCAATAAATATTACGTATTAATACTGAATATGTATAAAAATATATTATGTATTATATTATAAAATCGATAGTTACGTAAAGTGGATCTTATGATACTAAGAATAATACTAAAAGTATGAATATGACAGTATGAGGATGGCAAAAATATCCAGCGCTTTAGTAAATAGTTCATATACCGAGAAGACTTTTGGTATACCGAGGAACTTATAAATAAAGTAAGTACTATACCATATTTTAATACAAATAAGTTACAAAATTTTGTCGTAAACGCATTTTACGTATTTTTACCCGACTGCATCTGCATACTGAAAGAGGGTAATGTTTATCGAGCGTTTGTATTTCTGTATACGTGTGCGTATGTATGTTCATTTAATTGGCACGCGCTACAGCCCAAACGGCTTAATGAAATATGACATATCACTGAAATCGTCTTAGGTTGCATGCACACATAATTTAAAAAAATGACGCCTGTAAATAAAGAAAAAAACGTCGACTTTTTGAAGTTTACTCCCAAAGAATCGATTTTCATATAAGCAGCCCGGTATGAGAAAAATATGAGGAGTAAAATCTAGTGATCGAATGATCTCGTTACGTTTTTGGTGCGCAACTTATTGTGCGCACCTTTCCCTTTTTCATCTGTCTCATAGATGGCGCTATTTACAACAATTGAAACTTATTTAAATTTAAATTTTATTTTATCGCGCCTATTTGGACGATCATACTTAAGAGTAAACTCCACTCGTGCGTCGTAACTAACACACACTTTATTATTATCATGACAATATGAGTATCAAATGAAAGGTAAATAAAGTAAATTTAATATACTATTGCGAAAAAAAAACAACTTGCTTAGAAGAATTTAACATTTTAAATAAACGTAAAATGTATGTAATGTATTTCATATGTCATTGTCAGATTTGTCAGACCAAAGAGTTCGTTAGTTTCCTGATTTTAATGTAACATCGCCTTAACTTTAATCTGTCAATTGTTCTATAGGTACTTATAATGTAGTTATGATTGCAGATAATGATGTCAATGGTTGCATTATAACTCCCTGTCACATGTGCCTAATACGACTTGATTGATGACGTAGTATCGATCATTGAGGACAAAGGGAGTAAGCCTAGTAAATAAATGTACGTATAATGGGTCATTGCATCATAAACTAATAAATACTTCACAATTTTCTTAATGTATATTTACTCGTATTTTAAGAAGATCATTGATAAAAGCTTCAAGCTCAAGAGACAGGCATAACCTATGATAAAAGTCTGAAAAGTGGTATATATATCAAAGTTTGTGCTACCATCTTATAGTATGAAGCGTAATGAAATATATGTAGGTACTACCTACATATTTGATGATAGTTATCCTAACTTGAATGTTGAAGTTAATAAAATCTGACTGTGGTTAATGTATGGGAAATTAATCGTAAGAACTACCACAAAAATGTATGTTATAAGTGTATAAGGAAATACTTACAATTAGTAGTGCCAACTCCGGCGGTTTCCCACTAAATTTAGGGGGCAAATTTTACTCAGGGAGGTTTTAGGGGGATAAAATTTATATCTACTGCTGCAATTTTGTTACATTAGCGACATTATAACTTTATGGTTTTTGGAGCAAATGATTTAGCCTGGTCGACCATTAATATTTTTCGCCGTCAATTTGAACTCTCCTAAACTCCAGTTGAGTTGAAGTTAAATTCAGTTGGAATTTAGGGGATTTAAATATTTTGGGTGGAAAGTTTTTAAATAGTTGATAGCGTTGTCCAAAACTTTTCTATCAGCCTGTCTTTTCAAACAGTCTGTCTGCTTACAAGGTTCTTTGTAGATGAAAAAAGTTTATAAAGAACTCAAACTTTCACAAAATAGGTTAGGGGCTTAATTTTTTGAATATGTAGATATTGTTTATAGATGAGCATATTACCTGTATACATATTTAAAGATAGATAATTATAGAATTGTATAAGAGCTATACCTAGCTTGCATAAGACCTAAATAAGATCTAATACATTCTTTGTGGATCATTCATGTTTGTTTTCTAATAACATTATAATGTTTTATGTGTACGTACTGTACCATAAGTCTTCAATAACATAAAATTGTTAATTATAAATCAAAGGCAGAATGTAAATTTTATGCAAGAAGCGAGTTCAAATTAAATTGCAGTTACATTTTATTATTGAGTTATTTTCCTAAGAATGCAATAATAAAATTTCTGTGATTTATCGCTCCCTAATTGCGTTGTTATCTACGCCTGATTGTGAGACTTATTGAGTTTTATGACTGTAATATATATATACTAGATGAAAACCCGGCTTCACTCGGTTGGACTGTGACTATAGGTAGGTACATATTTTTAATCAACTAAAAGGTATTACACCTTAGACTTAGAATCAGATACTCGTAACAACTGCCAGTTTGCTAGACGCCACCGCTTATAGTAGCTAGTTTACAGTTTAATATGCTGGTCCCAGTGCTAGCAACACCCAAATTCAAATTCCGAGCATATTTATACGAACCTACACACGTTCTCAACAGCGCGGCATCTAGATGCAGAAATGCGAGGTAAATATTGTAACGCCATCTAGTATAAAATATTAAAACTATGTGAGATAACGCCGTTAGATGCCATGTTTATCCTATTATTACGTGAATTGGCTTTTAAGGCATTCAAGATGGCATCCGAGTGGCCAATATGGCCACTATTTACACCGTTAGAATTTAACAAAATACTCGACAATCCGAATTTTGTGGATATATGTTGTCGACTCGAAATCAATATTTTCTATGTTTTATTATTTAGGTAAGGTTTCAATCGAGTCTACTGTACCCCTTGATGAAATTGTTGATATAGATATAAATATATATATTTTTCAGAACAAGGAAAAGTCAGTATATTAATTAGATTAAATATTTGTGTTTGGTTATATGCATTCGAAACATAAGTGGAAATAAATAAAACAAAATAAATCTAGTAAAAAAACATATCAAGGTGTCTAAAAATTAATTATGTTAGAGTCAAATAAAAATGACTGGCAATACATTCTTGACGATATTATGCTTTCAAATATTTTTGTACAAATATTGCATTTCATATATAAAAAATAATGCTGCAATATTTATGGTATTTACTTATTACTAAATATTTGCAGATGTTGTTCGAAATGCTTTTAACGAAACAGCGATTTCATTAAAACTTCATTTATTAACACGTAGGTTTTTAAAACGGTGCCTTTTTCATCAGACGAATAATAACATATATTTTTATAGGATTGAAGTAGTAAATAACCATGTAGTTTATTTAATGGAAAGTGGGCACTGCCGTTAATGTACTCAAATAACTAACTTCTACCTGAAGTCGATTACAGATGCATTGCCACTCCCGTGGACTAAGACGGTGGTCTCATATCTGATTAAATCGGTACCTACACTCTTTCACCAAATTACGTTTTGGTGGAAGAGTATTGGAGTTAGTTTATGCTAAAAGTAGTCATGGTGGCGGTTTCTTTCAGATTGAACCATGCTGGTTTTACCAAAATATTCAAAGGATGGGATTTTCTATTTAAGGTGATATATAATGCTCTCAGCTCTTTGATGACGTATATTTGCGACTTAATAACACATAAGCCATTCACTTGCTAAATCGATTGATCTTAAGTCACGGAATAACAATATCAGAGATTGCTTCGAGGGCACGTATGAAATACGAGTTTGTCTCTAAGCAAACTCAATGGTGATAGTAATATTTATAGAGCTGTCCTTATAACTTATTTATTATATGTACCAATCTTTGATCCAGTTCTATCTTATTTACATAAATTTAATTACATTCAAAGTTCAAGTTCAATAATTGCCTAAAAAACTATTCTAATTAGTTTTAATTTACATTTATTTGTTCGGAATTTTTATTACTTTGCGTATAAAAAAAAAGTTTTTTTACCAAATACCAAAGTAAAATTCAGTATTTAAAATATTTTCATAATAAAAAAAACTACTACGTAAGGTGGTTCCTTCACGGCAAAGTTATAAACTATATTAGCGAAAATAAAAAGGAAGTTACGAAGTAAATAACGTAGTGGCATGTCAGGTGAATAAAAGGGAACCCAAATAAGTCCAGGTGCCTGAAGGGTCGGCCATTCTTATTCAAATTAATGCTACGTTTTCCTAAGGTGAAAAGAACTAGCAATTTTCGGTCTATAAATACGTTTATGAACTACTAGCTGTTCCCCGCGACTTTGTATGCGCAGGCTATAATACCAAAATTCAAACCATATTTAAAGGTAAAATTCCAAAAATATCTCTTTAGTGGGTGTCTATAGAAAAGTTCATCGTCCAAGTTTCACCATTCTAGTTTTAGTTGCTTGGGCTCTACGATGATTAGTCAGAAGTGATGATAAGTCAAAACTTCAAGCTTTGTTTCGACTAAAGTAACAATTATAAATTAAATAAAGCGTACGTATAAATAAAGTGAGATACACATTATATACGTTTAATATTAGAATTTATTTTATGCAATACCCCATCATGATGCTATATATCCCATTGATAGATATGAGATGCCATTCAAATACAAATTAGTTCAATAAGCGAGTGTTCGTTAATTTTTGTCGAACATAGATTTAATACTACTACTTTACCTATATTTAAAGTATTAAATTATATTACATAGAGTTCTAGTCCCGCAAAAGAAAGTGAAGTCTCAGAGGATTTCACGATACTTATTTAAATAAGTGTCACAATTTACTCGGGCTCTATAGAGCCAGTTAAATGTCAATTCATTTATTTGTACTCGCAATTTTATTTGTGATAAGTGATTATAATTATTGGTGTCTCAACTTGTGTGTATTAAGTAATGAAAATGAAGTCCAAAAAAATGCATTGAAACTATCCAACAGGTGTAAATATTACCTGTTGGATAGTTTCATTGCATTTTTTGGACCATCTAACCTCCCCTCCCGTTACGCCCATGGAGACCATATGTTAAAATTCTTATGCAATTTTTTTATTTCTTACTTTAAGAATTTACTAGATTATCCACAACCTTGAGGCGAGGCGAGATGCTTCGCATGGTTTGATGAACTCATCGAATTTGCATTTAATCCAATGTTTGTGATGAGTAACACACAGTGTATGTCAATCCTGAATTGTTTTGGCTTTTATAAATATCGGTTTAATTATTTTCGTAAAATTTTAAATAGCTCGTTTTAAAATTTTAATTAACTCGTTTGCTACCTATATAAGGTAGCAAACGAGCTTGCCGTCTATTTAATCCACGAAAGGTTTTATAACGGAAATTTGACTATTGTTTCTGGGTCGAGATTCTTTACTAATTCTCTACATTGGGTCGATGTTGCATCAAAGGACCGGGATTTGACATGGCATCACGACTCAAATCAATATATAATACAAGCGGAAGCACAAATTGCAACAATAAAGATAAGAAACATAAAAATTAACGATTTTAGGAACATTGTTTCATAGACGACATCAATCGTTTCTTCCAGCTAAGAACATAATAATTTTTGCGTAAGAAATCTTTAATCTATAAGTATTTTATATAAGGTGGTAAGTTACGTCTGTATTATGTCATCAATTATTTATTTATGAGCAAAGCTCATAGTATCATTGAATATTTTAAATTTATGAATTGAGCACATTTACAAATCAATTACCAAATTTACATATATAGTGATTAACTTTTCATAGAGTCACACGGGAAATGAAAGTGATTTGAGAGAAAGTGACATTTACGGCAACATAAGTCTTTATGTATTAAAATATGCACTTTTTAGATGACGTATATGCATTAGGTACCTACCCAAAAACATAAATAAATTAAGGATATTTATTTGGCAGCAAGATTTAATCTTATTATTAATCTTATGATAACATTAATACGCAATTATGTTTTAAAATCGGCAAGTATTCTTATTTTACTACTGACTTGAAAAGAATTGCAATTTGGGCAATACATATAACGAACTGTATGTAAAAAGCCGATGATCGTATAAATTTTTATACTATTAATATAAAGTGAATGTAACAGTACCTTTTGTATATTATTGAACCCTTTAGATATATAAAATAGCATATTAATGATAAAATTAAAATAAAAAAATATAGAAAAAGAGAGAAAAGGAAATTTAAACTATTGCAATTCATGACGAATTGAAATAGTTCAGTTCTATAATTACACATGTAAGAACGAAAAGTCCGTTAGGCACTTTTGTCATTTCACTTCGATTTTAAATAAAAAATTCAAATGAATACATTTCTGCGCTAAAAGAACGTCCATAGTTAAGGCGATTGTCTGAAGCAATCTCTACGAGCGTAGCAACGTGTCTGGGGAGACAATGAGATATGAATACCTATGTATCCTTTATAACACTCAATAATTGTATTTTTATGAGTTTACGAGTACTAGAGACCTGGTTTATTTTATGTAATATTTATTGCATTATGTTCTAGTGTTTAGCTTTATCTACAACAAGGAAGTTCCACACCACATTTATTTCTAGCGTGAAGCAGTTCTTACGTTGCGGTGGAAGGGTGGGGTCGGCTCAATTTCATATGAGGCCGTTATCTTAGTTTTTGAGAACCAACGCAATTCTGATTGACTTCAGATAGAAAATCTGTTTAAGAGACTTACGATGTCCTCAGACGACAATGACCTCTTACTATCTGGTTGTCTGCATGCTCGATTACTACTTTTATCTTATAAAGAAATGGGTATAACAGATAAACAGAATTCGGTTTGCATTTTTATTATTACCTGTTACCATATGAGCTAAATATAGGACCATCTGCCAAAATAGGCCCAAAATAAACAATTGCGACCGCTAAAGATAATAATTACACTGTATAAAGTTAAATAAGCACTGCAGTCTATTGTAATCTAAAAATACCTAACAGGTTAGGAGTAGTATATGAGGTCGGTTACAGCTAGGTTGCTACCTTGCTACCCTTGAGCAAAATGCAAATGTCGATACGACAAATAACATAGAAATCATACGTTCAGTTAATTATTGTCGGATTTTAAATAAATCGGTAATAGATATATAAATAATAGATCTACACAGATATTGAATACACATAATTGCTTCGGGACGATTAATGTGTGCTGGTCAACAATTACTACATTTAATATTTGAACGATTCTACTAATATTTATTTGGTATAATCTAAACGTTAGATTATGGAAATGGAATTGTGATCAAATAAAATGGTTATAATGAACGTTCATTATGTTGGCCATTAAGCTCTCCCAAGAGGGCGGAGTAGAGCGCTCTGACAAATTCTACCCATTGACCGGAGAAATCACGCAACGCCCTACACGGAAGCGACCCGAACAAACATACAACATTACGACGAAAATTTACATTAGGCTGGTGTAATGTCACGAGGCAATCTCACTCGAGTCGTTGAAGAGGGAAAACAACCAGCCAATTCTGAACTCTGAAATAATTCGAAAACCTTAATTTCTTTAAGGCCTCGCAGGCCACCTTCGAATGGCTGCGTTACGTTAGTCGCGATGCGTCGAGCGATATCGCAAGAGACAAATGTGCCGCATATCTCCGAGGCGTCTCCACATACAACCTTGACATTCTTATTTTCGTAAGCAAAGGTGGCGGTGGGGAATGCGCGGCATTTCAATTCTCTTTCAATACATTTTAATTACGCTCTCATAGTATGTAGGTAATGCAACGCTACGTAAGCTTTTGTTATTTCTTACTGCAATACGCACTACTTAAAAAATGTCATTGTATATTTTCTTCATTAACTAACAACGTATCGTAACTAGTTTAATCGAAGTTGCAATCTTGTATATTAGTTTGTCGAAATTCTATTTGCTTTAAAATTTTCGCTTGAACCAAATACCTTAAATACTTAATGTAAGCAAAGAAGTATTTATGGAACTTTTCATTACATATCAAGTTGAAATTTATAAAAGATTAAATCTTAAGTGTTCGGATTTAGCAATAAATCGTGTATAAACGAAAATTGCAGTGACATTAAAAGCAAAAGCGAACGTTATACAAAATTGGAATGGTTCGCAAAAGGAAATTGAACGGACACACATAATGTTCCCGAAGATATTAAAATTAAACTACGTACTAAAATTTCCCTTTTCATTGTATCTAGAACCGTAATACGGTTTGTTTCATTTTATGGGTAAATTTATGTGTACAATAAAATTATATATATTAAAACATATTTTCGGCATAAAATCATAAACTTATGTAACGACAGTTGTTTTGGTAAGCTCATTCAAAAAAGTACCATTTTAAATGCAATACTCATACTAATTAATAATATGTTTACACTTAAAAAGAGGGAATTTTTCGACCCTTCAAAACTGTGGTAACCTCAATTCTCTCCCCTTGCAACCTAAGTACAAGTTTCGAAGCTTTTTTCGTTTTTGTTTCAAAAACAACATAATTGTGCTGTTGAAGCAAAAGCTCCTAATTTTTCCGGATTTCCATTTAAACGACAACGAGGTAAAAAGTAAAATTTACGACAGTCACGTACATTTTATCATATTTCTTAATTAAGCTTGTTTTGAATTTTTTTCCCGTTGAATTTGTATTCGCTTCAAAAAGTTGTACTTACATCATTTTGACGAACAAAATTGTATTCAAAGAAATACTTAATTGATAACAAATTGGCTGTTATCGTTGACGTGAGAAAATATAATTGAGTTTTTTCTAGAAAACGATTATATATATGCGAAAAAGTTGCATGTTGCTGCCGAAACACACACACTTTCTACACTCTTAGTCCCACAGTAGGATTTAGGAACACCCAGACCCAGAACAGAAATCTAAACTCATCATTCAGATGTCTGTCTGGTCGGGGATCGAACCCGGGACCCACTGCGTGCCAGTCCGGTATGGTGACCGCTCCGCCACGCGGGTCGTCAACAAAAAAAATAACTCAAGAATACTAAAATATTGTTAGAAAAATATACGAATCGTTATGTATAATTACCAAAACAAACAAAAATGACTCAAAAATACTAAAATATTGAAAGTCTATTGAATCTTAGTAGTAGGGTTGTGCACCCTTAACATTTTTTTTTATTTTTGGACAAAATATTTTGTTTTTATTTTTACATACATACAACCCTAAATTTTTACCCTTTTATCACCAACCCCTTATTTTAATAGCCATTTTAGTAATTTAATCATTTATATGGCAAAACAACGTTGAACGGGTCAGCTAGTAAAAGGACAAGATTATTGTTTTGCAATCAGACATAAAAAATGTTTATTCTACTAGCAATTATTTATTATCACAGTAAGCGCTATTCGTCGCTCTGTGTGTTATGTACGCCTACAAAAACATATATTGTTAATCAAATGATTTGAAATCGCAACAAATATTAAATAATTTGTGAGAGAATAACACAACACACTTTTAATAAGTGTCCCTAACAATTCGTAACAAAAATTCTATGATTATTTCGATTTGCAAATTTCATTTACCGACTTACACAGAAAATAAATGTATCTCCGCGTTCACACATCACTTATCAATACTGGATGACCCAGAGATTCTATTGTACCCAGTGTTGCAATATATTACGTAGGTCTGACGAATAGTGAGTCAGTCTAACAGGTAAAAGGTTTCGTAGACAATGCGATAGGTAGATAAAATTATGCTCAGAGCATTGTTTCATAAGTCAAAGGTGTATGCGTGAGCATCTGCTTACATTCATCTGTTATATACTATTATACATGATGTAACAAAATTGCTATCCAGGGACAGCAAAAGGGGTTCCTGCATTAATAATAAGGTGCTTAATATATGAAATTAAAAAAAATAAGGAAGTAGCTATTGTCCGCGACATCACATATGTACATTACTGTAACGGATTTCCTAACAAAGTATTTCATCCCCTAGGGATTAATTTTCCAAAAACGTTTCAAATTATTATAGTATTTAGCTTTTCGTAAATATCACTATTTCTACATACTCATTTTCTTCTAGCTTGAAAATCATCAGGTTTTAAATAAACTTTCAACCCCTATTAAACCTCCTTAAAGGTGAAATATCAAAATAATTCAACTCATAGTGAGTGAGTGACTTTATCATTAAATTAACCTATTGTTCAAATTTTATGGTCTAGCTTTAGAACTCTTGGCTCTGTGATGGTTAGTGAAAAGTATCTTTTGGCTTTTATTACAGAATTTAATTTAAGTCAACAATTCATTTAAGTTTCAACGTGATATTATGTACGCGTGAGTTTCAAGCAATGTCAGTTGTACTTTTTGCTTCGTTAGTAACGTTATATTTTCTGTCACTACGTTAAAATAATCACTGTACCTATTGTTAATGAAGTTTATGTTTTATACTTAAACCGTGTTCAATAATTAATCGAAGCAGCAATGCAAATCCCATCCTTCATTTTATTCCTACTACTGATACGATACGATATCTCTAGAATTTTAAGAAGCCTGGAGACACTCCAACACGCAGTTAAAATCAATCAATCAATTAAAATCAATAGTGGAACCTTATTGGTAATATTTAATTATATGTATTTCATAATCGAAGATTCACATCTCATCTGCTTCACTGACGAAACACATATGAATTTTATTTAGAATGAATGAATTATTATTATTTTCTTTCAGTACGATAAACATTAACAGAACGTACACTTAACATAAACGTTACTCGACAATTTCATCAAAATCACATTACAAAGTTATTACTCATACAATGATGGCTCACAGGCGAGTATTTAGTAATAAAACGTTTTATTCTTCCTCAGTGTAATTACTCCTAAATATTTATATAATTTATAGAGGACATTAACGAATTTGTATTTATTAAAATGTGTTTATATTTATTATATTGTTAATTTTAAACAATACGTTATTACGTGTATATGTTGTTTGCTCATATGTAATAAAGACCGCACATAAGGTTAGATAATAGAAAATGATAGTCTAATGGTTGAAACTCGGCCTAACGATCGAGGGTCCGAGGTTCGAACCCGATGCACGCACTACTGATATTACTAAAATGATGTGCGTATTAGAAATTTACGGCGAAGGAAAATATCGCGAGGAAACCTGCAAAAGTAAGAGTTCACTTAAAAAAAGAGTTCTCAAAGGTGTGTGAAATCGTCTAATTTGCACTTGGTCCGCGCGGTGGACTATGACCTAAGACTCTCATCCCGAAAGAAGACGTGTGCCCAGCAGTAGGAAAAAATTGAGTTGACAAGAGATATGGATTCAATCCTTTGTGGTTCGACTTTGGCGGCACTACCGACACATTTATTTCTGCCTAATAAAAACAGACTTTGACGTTGCTGTTTTCTTCTTTAAAAGAGAAATGGGTTGTTTATCCGAGGCATTCGTCTTTAGTCTTCAAAGATATCAACACATATGTGGTCGACATCAGGTAAGATTCTAAATTTATTTTAGTTTAGTTGATCATTGATGTCCATGGGCAGCAGTAGACTTTTATCATGAGATGGAGTGCTTGTTCGTGTCGGAAGGTACCTATGAGCTAATAGCTCATATCAGATGTTCTAATATCGCGCGACAGGCTTTCGACAATCAACGACGTTCAATCAATGTTGTCTAATGATAACAGTAGGAACTGACATTAAATCATATTCTCCTTAACATAATCTTAATTATAGCGGTCACCCATCAAGCTTTCGTCCGCGTCTGATGCTTAACTTTGTATATCATTTTTTTTTAATTACAAAAAATTATTATTTTTATTAAAAGATTAAAATATTAAACGTTCCCAACTCTTTTTTACGCTTTTTTCAGTCATAAAAATACTACACAACTATATATAATTACATACATACATGAACGGACACACATAAACAAACATTTTAAAACTCTTCTCCTAAATACCTGGTTAATTCTATCCAGTAGATGATTTATAAACAACACTCTAATAAATTCCTTATTCGTATAACAAGAAGGTACTTATCTTAGTCGACGACGTTAATTAAAATAGGAAATTAATTTGTATAACGCGATATGCCCGTATTATATTACCTGGAACGATCCTAGCTAATGATTTATATGCAGTATGATCATTTTATTACTGGAATAGATAATTAAAAGGAGATTTATTTACTCTGAAAGGGTTTTAGATACTTATTACGAGAAGTACGTGTGCTGTTTAATAGAAAATCCGTTCAATGGTTTTTGGAGTATATAATACAAATTTTTGACGAACCCGGTAGCTAATTTGATAGTCTATTTATTACTTATACGTATGAGTCTCCGAGGTCCGGAGAAGTCAAGCGGAATCTTCGGTTCTAGAACTTACAAATAAAAAAATACCCTAAAACATTTATAAGCAATTAATGGGCAAATTAATTGCTTATTAAATTAAAAACATATTTAAATTTGACCAGTGCTTCCTGAGGAATCTGTTTGAAGAAATAGCATTTTTTCACTAGGTCACTGTCACCCATGGACAACTGTATTCAACCCCAAATAAGATCAGAATCTTGCCTGGGTTTAGCCACAGATGCGTTGCTATCGCCTCGGATAAGTATGTCTCTCTTACCACACCCATCATACAACAGCGTAACATAAATGAAATGGTGAACACATAACGATATATCCTTACGTTACAATTTTTTACAATAAACTTGCTCGTCGTCATAAAGAACTTTATCCTAAAAAAAGAAAACAAAAAAGAAGATCCAACGAAAGTCATCATTCGAACATGGAATGCGGTACATAATGCCACAGCATAAACAAGTTAGAGAAATCGTATGGAACATGGTCCGCCCAAAGCTGTTTCGTTGACCGTTTGACCTTGACATTAAAGGCAGGTGCACAAGATCCGCCTGTCAATGTATCCAATGGTGATTTTCACTTTCTTGTTACTTTAAGGCCCCTGTTTGAAGAATATCAAAGGTCATTTACTTATCAAAGGTCACATTACGAAGAAAGGGAGCGTAACATGACGCTTTATAAAAATATAAGGAATGTTAGTAAGTATTCTAAGGAATGTTAATAAAAGGGTATGATGGTATTTTCTAACAGGGTACTCGAGTCTTTTTTTATATATTAATAGCACGTAAAGCCATTTCGTATAATTAATTCTATAGTGTATCGTGTAGTGGTTCACTTTCATATGAAGCGACCATCTTAGTCCTTAAGAGGAGGAATGTATCTGTCATTTCAGATAGAACCCTTGTTCTATATGAAGTTACCTATAATTGTCTTTGAACAGAAGTGAACCAAAAAACATCAGGTTCTTCAATTTTATTAAAGTAGTTTTAAATTATGTGTATACATTTATGCTATGAATATTACTGTCAGTATAAACTGTTTTTAACATAATAAGTGACAAGGGCATTTAGTTTACCTGTTGTGTTCATGGTTATGAGACCAATCGCTATATTAACGCAGCGTCACTCATGTGTAGGGCTGCCATGCGTCAGAGTTTGATCGGATTCGTCCTAGTTAGAAAAATGTGTCCGTGTACAACTAAGGTATTTTTAAGTTCGGAAAAAACTGTAGAAATTGAATGGTATGTACATGATAAATTAAACACTTCATTAAAATACTTTCTACACTCATAGCCCTACAGTAGGATTTTCTCCTGTGTTGTGGGTGCCATGGACACACAAAGACGAATACACAAACACCAGACCCAGAACAGATATCTAAACTCATCATTCAGATGTCTGTCTGGCCGGGGATCGAACCCGGTACCCACTGCGTGTCAGACCGGTAAATAAATTGAAACAAATCTTCTTGATTTCAATATTAAGCCGCATCTAAACACATTTTGGATGTTAAGCCGTATCTATACACACTTCAGCTTCTCCATACTAACATCCGAAATGTTTAAAGTTTATTGTCTGGTAAGGGAGACAAGCTTAACCGAGACGTTCATTAGAACTTAACATAATCCAATTATTAGTCTTTAGTAGCAATGCATCTGTGACTAATCTCAGGTAAGACTCTGATCTTACTTAGGGTTCATTACAGACGTCCATGGACGGCAGTGGTCACTTACCATCAGGTGGACTGTGTGTTCGTTTGCTACTAATATATTATAAAAAATAAAACTGATTTCGTTTGTTCAGATGGTAGCACTCCTATCCCTGAGACTAAGTTGGAATGCCTAATACAAGTTTGTATTTCTACACCCTCCAAACAAGAATACAACATCACAATCTCTATCACATCTCAAAGATGTCTATCACGTTTGAAATCTTTGGTGGGCGATCTCGTCGATTTCGCTTGCAACGGCCTACATACAGATCGTAAACATGATCATTAATTTAACACGTTTAAGATTTTGCCATGTTATATCGCAACACTATTTATGTTTTAACTGTATTTGTACGAAGACCGAGACTAATTGGAAAAATAATTGGAATAAGGGTTAAAAACTGTCAAAAAATACATTTGTATCGTGTATATTTAAGTAAAAAATACATTTGTATAATTTTTTGTTATTGAATAATTGAATTAATTGAAATCTCCATCAATTTGGAACATTGCAACAGCCTGGTGAATAATGACTTGTGCCTAGCAACGGGGCAAAAAAATATTGCAGCAAGTAGTGTGATAGTGAATGGTTTGCTATTGCACTAATAAGAAAGACATCTGCTAAGCATTGGGACGCAAAATTGGTTGTGTACAATAATTTGAATCCTTTAAGATACAACATTAAATTCCGAAGAATTAACGTAGTAACTTATTATGTTTAAGTCATATGCATCATAACCTGCTATTAGAGCAACATTGAAATGATAAATTTATTAACAGACATACATAGGTGTTGTAGTATAAGTTATAGAAAATTCAATTTCTTTACCCCAAGTGTGGATTTATCGTTAACGCAGCCATAAGGCCGCTGTCCCTTTCACTTCTCTAATATGGTAATAAAGTACTTTAGAAATCGAGAATAACCTCTGAATATGCCGTTTTGAGAAACCTGTTTTGAGATAAATATTTCCAAAAAATACGATACTGAAAATTATTTTAAACTTCTTAGTTATGCTAAAATAAAACTAAAACTATATTAATTAGTTCTCAGTTAATCCACGTTATTACAAATCGTAGCAATTGTTGTTTGAAGTATTTACGTAACAAATATTTTTATAATGTAATAATTTATAATGTTTAAGTATATTAGAGTCGCACATTTACTTAATAATGCTTTAAAATTATGCTAATTTTACTTTAATGGCCTTGGATGAATGTAAAAACAGATCTCAGAAGATTTGAGGATTCTTAACAATGATGCAAAAAGTTTTACAAAAAAAAATAATTACAATACCAACACATGGACACGATAATATCTGCCACTGTTTGTAAATGTGTGTATTATAGTTTTGTACCAATTGACGGTTAAAAATAAAAGACGCCTCATTTTTGGGTTTATCCTATTCATTATACAACATGTTAACTCAATATTTTTTGCTGCTTCACAATCTTTGCAAGTAATTTTTTATGAACTTCAACTTTTTGAGGTCACTTTTCATATTCTTTTATATTATTTTTATGTTTGATTAAAAACAGCTTTTAAACTCTCAATGATTTCAAAAAGCATAAAAACTAAATGGATAATAAAAATACATTGTGCTTTAAAAAGCTTTTCAAAATCGTAAGCAAATCTTTTTGGAAAAATAAAAAAAAAATGTAAACCACCAAACTCCAAAATTATGTTTTTTAATTTTATATTGATTAAAGTTTGTTAAGCTTAACTTTTTATCAGATTCACAACTCCAGAGAGTCAGTTAATTAAGGAAAAAAACAGTAAGACAGCAACCCTTACCTTGTATATTCCGTCGACGAGTTTTGTAAGTTCCTCGGTCTCCATCGCGAAACGTTTTCAGGTGCCGCGAATGAGTTTACACGTGATCCTTCATTGAGGACTAATCACACAAACAAAGTTCGATATTAACACCATTAAACCACTATTCACATTTCAATGCACCGTCTTCAGTTGATGTTTTTTTTCGTTAACAATCACTTAGACACCAAAGACATCTGGAACAAAAAAAAAGAATCATTAAGATTTTAAATAGACTAAAAATTTTGACTAACTATTTGACGTGTCCAAAAAAATCTTAGTTCGAAATAAACAGAAAGTTCGACACAGTTTCAAATCAAGTCACTTTAAACAAAACTTTTCTTGGTATACCATTTTTTTAACAAACCCAATTCTTCTCTATCAATGAAAACTTCCAAAACACTAATCAAACTATTACTAAAGCTTTGTACAACCATTTTCAATTAATATTCTTAAACAAAACAGCAAAACAACGTAACAATCGCACCTGTTTCGAACGGAGTGGAAGCGTGCGCTCAGTCCGGAGCGAGCGGGCAGAGTACAGCCTGTACAGTGTACAGCCTTCACGACACGCTGTCACTGCGTTAACCGTTTGGAAATACATGGCGCGAGAACTAAGTTGAAGAATATGTCTTTATAAGTAGATTTATTAGTAAACAAGCTCTCGTAACGTAAATTGCGACTTCATTCATGTTATGCATGTTTTTGTAATTTTTAGGTATAAACTAATTAACATAACGTTAGAACTTCCAGATCCTCTATATCTGCATTAAAGTCCCGTAAAACTTCCAAGTTATCTTGTTTTGTAGGTACATAAACCTAAACAAAAAACATTAAATTTTATCTATCATGCTATGGTACTGAATATATGTATGTCAAAAATATGGTAGTAGACATGGTGGTAGAGGAAGGACGTTGAAAAGTAAAGGGAACAGTGGTTCTCTGGCAGTGCCGACAGAAGTCAAAACTTAAAAAATAATGCCAACATGCATGTGTATCTATTTACGTTTATACACAATATATGTACAAATTTATAAACAGTGGTGTCGGTTATGGTAACAGTGTTATTTTATCTCAAAATTATACTATGTAGTGAAGTGCCCGATGCGCCAAAACTTATTACTTCAAATAAAACTTTTGTTTCAGATTATACGTATATGTAATTTAACTAGAAAATACATGCCAGGATATAACACGATTTATGAACATACGTCTTAAACACGTATAATAAAATTATATTAACATAAAGCTCTCGTACTAATAATATGGACTCGTTGATGTCTAAACTTCGTGTTCACTTAATTGTTTAGATAAGATGGAATTTGGCCGCTCGTTTTGCAAGGAGAACAGTTCAACGAACCACTTGACAAAATCGCCTACTTGTACGGAATGCGAATATATTTCCATAGTTTAACCGTTAATAATACCTTCCGAGGCCGTGTAATAACAGGTGGTGTCTATCCCGTTTACAAAGATTTGCATATAACGATAGAACAACCGATCTTTAACACACTTCGTTAATCGATAAAAGACGAAATATTTTTTTATATTTTCGCACTGTAATTAACATTAAAAGTGCAATACGTGACAATCTGGGGTTATTAAAGTAAAAAAACCGAATTCGTGAGCCGAGACTCGTGACATAAAATATTATGAAGCTCGTTACGAAATTCGTCAATGCCACGAGACCGATTGGCGGTAACAACTCACTCTTGTCTTACTACGGACGGGTGAACGAACGACCATGATCGAATTTCTTGTTGAGATAATAAACAAACTTATTTGGTTCTTGTGAATGAAATGAATTCTTTCCCTCTACAAATAAATTGTATTAACGACCCATGTGGCGGAGTGGTCATCATCGCGATCTGATACGCAGATGGTTCCAGTTATGGCAAGGTTCTAACATTTATTCTGGGTCTGGGTGTTTTATATATTTGTGTTTTTATGTATCCGCAGCACATACGATACAGGAATTTCTAATATGGAAGCGTCAACTCTGTAATTCCAATAAATCCACAGTTGAAATAAAAGCTTAATTAAGTTGTCCCAAGTGTTCCTATTGCGTTACTCGTTCCAGAACAGTAATGAAACAAGTTCTTTATTTATAAGTATAGGCGTTTTGCATGATAAGTGTTACCTACACTTCGCGAGTACAATAGGCAAACAATGTCGACTTTCATTTCTGACCGCCTACTGGATTTGTTATTCAAATCGAATAACTGAAGGTATAAAACAACTAAACGTATCGATAAATCATCTGTACATTTTTGATCAAAAGCTCTTATTGTTGATGATTAACTTGCTTCAATAGAGTTGTGCTTGAGTTGTTAAAGAATTTGAGGTAGCATATGAGCATGTAGTGTACTGCATGCTCATAGGTGTACCTTATTGCAAGCGGCTGCCGCCGCCCATCGTTACCTGAATTCAACTTCAAATAGGACTTTCATCCTTACGGATTAAGTTGGAGTTCTGGGAGTGTTTTGTAGGAGAGAGTGATGGATAGGATTTATTTCCACTAAAACTTGAGGAGTAAAGTATCTATAACCGACCTGGTCTAAGACTCCTGGTTAAACACAGACTGTTTATAAACGGTAATAGCTAGTTACCATCAGGTCCGCCCCGTTATCACTTCTATAACTTAATTGTAATGTTTGTAAAAGTGCATAAACACTTTCTACACTCATAGCCCGACAGTAGGATTAACTCCTGTGTCGTGGGTGCCATGGACACACAAACACCCAGACCTAGAACAGAAATCTAAACTCATCATTCAGATGTCTGCCTGGACGGGGATCGTTCCCGGGACCCACTGCGTGTCAGACCGGAATGGTTTCCGCTCCACTACGTGGGTCGTTGTGATGGTGATGGATGTTTGTTATACGTTCACGCAAAAACTATAAAAGGATTTTTATTAAATTAGGCACACTGGCCTGAATTAACACATGGAATACTTTTACTGTATAGTTGAACCAAGCGGGCGGAGCCGCGGCAAAAGCTAGTCATTATATAAAATTGCAGCTTTTTTATCTGATTGAAATAACAAAAGAGCATACAGTCCACCTGATGGTAAGTGGTTACTGCCGCCCTTGGACATCTGTAAGCAACTTCACAAAAAGCAGGGGTTTTATTAAAAGTCGATCACAGATGCGTTGCTACTCCCGAGGACTGAGATGATCGCCTCATATATAAGTGAGCCGGCAGCCACACCCTTCCAACGAAACGCAAGAACTGCTTATAAACAGTACATAGTTCAGAAGTTGGCGCTCATATACTTGTAGGACATTTGTAGATTCGTCGTAGTAATCTAACAAAATATGTTGAGCGCTGACTTCGGGACTATGTTCTATGTACTGTTAATGAAAGAAACTAACATATTTTAAAATTATTTTTCCTTTTTTGTGGGATAGAAGTCGGTTTCTATTTTTTGTTAAAAACTTTTTTAACTCACGATCCGCAGTCAATTGGTGCACGACTAAAAATAGTTTTGGATATTACAAAGTATATTGATGTTATCTCCAATAAGTATTGTACAAATTACTTAAAAATACAACGAAAATAAACTTAAGAACAATTAATGAATTATACATATATAATGCTCTGTGGTGACGTCTTCAATAGCACCAATCGGAGGGATTGGTGCTATTGAATTTGCGTGGATGTTGCGAAGGCGAAGGGATGAAAAAAAGTAAGGAATAAAATCTGGGAGACGTACAGCAGCGTATTCCTGTGTAACATTAACACGTATGCCTGATGCGGTAACCAGTGGCAAAATCTCCCTTTAGGGGGAAGGCCTATATCAACCAGTAGACAAAAAGTAACTTATTTAATTCAATTAAACATTTTCATTGATTACTACAGATGTATACTATAAAGGTCATCGGGCGACCATGAATTCTTTGCAAAGAAATAAAATAAACTTTTCAGTCGTTGTGAATGAAATAGATTTATTAAAAGATAAGATGACAAGATACGTTTACACCACTGATTAGATAACTAAATATCTGTAATATAAATTTACGTATTTTCTATTTTTTAACAGACGTAATTACGGTACCCATCTCTAACCGCATAATGTGTGAGCTTGTTTAGCACAACACTTTACACGTAATACGTATCTAAATAAGTAAGTCCCCGTCGAAACGCCTGAACAAATTAGCGATGTTGGTGTAAATTTGCATAATTACGCAAGAGACGCATGCACTAGCTTGATGTTAATAGTATGCATAGCCCGTCGCCGTCGTAATAGCAACATAAAATCCATTTAGTGTTGAATAAGAACATTAAAACGACTATATTATCCACTTTGCTGCACATAAAAGTTTGGATGAGGCATTAATCAATATGGAATTGAGCGATCGCAAATAATGGTTACGTTACGTAATATGATATTTTATGACATATGACTGCAGCAATGCCTAAAGCGAATATGTAATTCTGTCATCGTATGACAGACTTTAACCAGAAGTTTGTAGTTATAAAAGGCATATGACACTCTTATGAGATGTTCTCTGGTTGCAATCAATTGTAGTATTGGACATTTGTCTTTCCCCACTAGGCCCTGGTCATTGAGCCCTGGGCCTTCCTCTTTGTTCAAATGCTGATTGATAGAGGACCCCAACTTGTCCCCGGAAAAACTTGAGACTCCGAATAAGGTTAAGAGTCTAGTTTGTGTTCTTTATTGTTGACAAGTGGTTTATTAGGATGTCCCACGATATGAATAAGTTCGCAAGCGTTTTACTACATAATGTAGTCAAGAACATTTTAGATCTATTACTGTATCAAAGCAACATTAATTCGATGTATAAAATAACTCCACAGGGCAATAACATACAAAGTAGATATAAAATATCAATTTGTTTTCAAATCTATTAATTTATTGTCAATCAATTCATTATAAGAAAAAACACAATGGGTTTATTCAAATTTTATATACACTTGTATTTATAATAAGTTGTTGACAAGATTTTGAAGGATTACATTTAAGACCTTACATTTAGTAGGTAC
Source organism: Cecropterus lyciades (assembly GCA_002930495.1). Taxonomy (NCBI): domain Eukaryota; kingdom Metazoa; phylum Arthropoda; class Insecta; order Lepidoptera; family Hesperiidae; genus Cecropterus; species Cecropterus lyciades. Next base: position 217,520 of record MOOZ01000153.1, read on the forward strand.
ATTGGATAACCATTTAATATTTCTAATAAATAATCATCACATAACTTCTCAGGACAGAAAGCTAAAGACAGCATTAATCTCATTCAGTTTAGTATTAATGTGGCAGATGTAAACGACATTGAGAGGGAGGAAATTCCGTTATAGTAGCGAAAGGGCGACATCCGTTCTCGGTAAAAAATAACTTCGGAGCCATTCCGAAGTTTTTTCGCGTCACATGCGGAGGAAAATATAAAATACAATTCTGAGAGGATCCGTAACTTCATTTTGAACAAGAGATTTGTGCGGCCCGCTCCTTGCATATGCACCCGCACGGGACAGCCTTAACGTTTCTTTTCTTTCTGTCCCCGAGGCGTAAGGAAACAAGTGTGCGACGGCTGTTTATTCCAGTTGGAACTTGTTTAGCTCGGATTGAACTAGTTGGTACCGAATTTTGGGACTATGCGTTTCGTTATACGAATTGAACTGTAAACCTTTTTGAAAATCTCGGAATAGTTTTTGTTACTAGTGTGTTGTACAATGTACATTCTGTCGGCAAATTGCATGAAATGATGTAATCTGAAGGTAGCATAATACGAAGATGTAACATTTTCTTACATATATTAGCTAATTATTCCATTTAAAGTTTATTATAATTAAAGTTTATTATTCCAGTTGAAACTAGTAATTTCAGATTAAACTAGTAAGATCTGGATTTTCAAACATGTGTATTATTAGCAACATAAACAAAATTAGTATTCAGTATTACAGATTCTTTTATTTTTTAACAACTCAAATGATATTAAGATTTAAATTTAATCAAAATTTAAATGTAATTAAGATTTTAATTAATAACTTAATTTACTTGACACAAACTTGCTTTTACTGGTAGTAGCGTCACTCGATGATCGAGTGGAAAACATGAATGATTGAAACGAAGTCACGTCACTCGAACGACAGATTATGCAAGTACACTATGGGAAATTTCCCAGGTGTGTTGGATCTCATTAGCGTAAGTCCGCACAATGGACGGATTCCCGATATCCTGTCGCACTCGTCTGTAATACTAGGACGGATCTTGGGCGAGAAACTACTGATCATTTTTTATTATAATGAGCCTTAATGATTTTGCAGTAGTTAATTTTAATAAATTATTAAAATCGCGTGTGTGTATATTGCATATATGTATTTGCAAAAAAAAAATATTGAAGGACTGAGAATTTTTAAACCATATCTATTGGTTTTAATTTGAAGACTTTTAATGGTTCATTACATGTAAATTCATTTACTCTATAAAAGTTATTCAATTTTATAAATACCTATGAGTTTCTTTCAAATTAAATGCCTTAAAGCAATACAAAAAACCGAATTAATTACTGCAAATAAAATATTCTACCTAAGATACCTTCATGACGATATCTTCAATATACATAAATCGAATTTATCTAAGCAGCGCAGAGACGATATGAATATGAATATTCAACCACAAGTGCATTCACATATATTATCCGGAGATAACAAGGTTCGTCAGCGGTTCGCGCCAATGTCTACGTTTTGCTAACTCACAGTACAATGTAAGATTTTCCATTCGTAGACTTGGCACGAGATGCCGGCGTATGGAATTATTTTCCAAAGAAATTCCCGATCGGAGTATGTATTTTCAGGTTAATAACTTCGTGTGTGACATGTGTTTGGTGTGATGTAAGCTTCAAGAAAAAAAACTGTTAAAAATAATAACGGCTCTTAACATAACGAATTGTTTGAAAATGAAGAACTGACTTTAGACTTCTCGTTATATACTCTTACACCGAAAATAGAAAAAATACTTTACTAAAAAAATTACGGGTGTACATGCAGATGCGCTTATATAAACTTCACAGTTGGATACATAACATACACATTCAAATTTTATAAAAAAAAAATCAGATACAATTAAAAAAAAACACATGGTGATACGCACGGGTAAGCTGATAAAAATCTTAGTCACTTGAAGTACAAAGTCATATATTATATATGCTCATGCGAATTATTTTACCAAGTTATTAAATACGATTATGGAATTTTACAATTACCAAACGAGAAGAAGTACTTAAGTTACATTATATCTCATATCGATGCCTTAAAAAACGGGAATAAGTATTCAAGCTACATTAATTATATCCCATACTACCTTAAAAGGCCTAAAAACCTGCGATTTCATGAGTCAACAAATGTTTAATTACATATGCACATCCGATTGGACACGTGGCGGTAATCACTTTTATTTTACGGCAATTTTAAAGGCAATACGATTATGCGAATGCAATTTCGATTCATAAAACGGAAACAAATTTGAGGATATACTGACTGCAGTCTATAAAAATAACAAACGATATTTAACTGCAATAGGATATACAGGTATAAATCGTTAAACGAATCACGTCCGTTGTGGTATTCAGTAGATTTTATCCAAAGTTTCGAATCTACCTACGACTTATTTCTCTACGACCTATTTCTCTAAGGTTATCAAATGCTATTTTAAAATTGAAGGCACCTAAGATTCATGTTTATAAATACGTTGGTATATTAATAAATACATTTATCTTCCAAAAAAATAACTTAGTTTTGCACATGAGTTTAATAGATTGAAAGTATTTTCTTTCTGTTTGAAGCACGAGCATAAATTCCACCTGATGATAAGTGGTACTTGATGGAATGGGAACGCAGTCCAGCTGATCGTACATGAGAATTTGTAAATGTTCACTGTCAACTAACCTAACCCAACTCTATATAGAACAGGCTAACTATCACGTACTAATATACTCGAATCGTCAGCCGGCATTCACATTTCAGTGGAATAAAATGCAAGAATTGCTTCACGATAGGAATAGTTGCGGTGATAACTTGCTTAAATTATGTACCTGGTACCCACCAGCTTGTAAATTGTAAGCATATCTAATTCAAATTCATTAGAAGTTTTCTACACAAATTATATTTTTAAAATTAATTTTTTCTCATGCCTTTAGTAAAGTAAAATAAAATCAAAAATTGAAAACTTGTTAATAAACATACGTCAGATAGAACGTTTGAACTTTTCGGGGAAAACTGAAATAAAACGGCGAATAAAATTCACAGAGAAAATTGTTCCCAATCGCTTTTAAATTTTCTGTCGTGCATTTTTCATTAAACTGCGCTTTAATTTTTAAAATACCTCTTCGATTGGAAACTTTTGTATACATAAGTTGAATAAAAAAACTAATATTCTACAAATAAAAATAGTGCCTTGTAACGCCGTAATTATTTCTATAATTATATAAAACATAATTTGTAACAAAACGTTACTGCAAAACAATAAAATGCCATAGCAATCAAGCTAAAAAAAGCTTCAGCTTTTAACTTTTCAAACTGCATCCACTAACTGAAGCTAGTTGCTCCGGGCTCTGTGATCTGCACACAGGCGTGGTCCGTCATAATCCCGTCACCGACGAGTCATTACCCGCCACTGATTGCTACCGGAATGCTTGCTTTTGATAGCTCCAAATTGAATACCTTCATGCATATATACACTGACTTACTGCCAACGCAAATGTAAATTGATGGATCTACAAATATTAAACTTTGCACAGGAGATTTTTTTGTAAAACTATCATAAACGCTTAGATTTTTAATTGCCAAGATATCGCTCATTTGGTGCAACAATGACATAAATGTATAAGTAATGTAGATGCATTAACTTGAATTTTGTTCCCAATGCGAGAAAGGCCACAAAAATGTACCTCTTTTTTTGTGATTATTATATTATTCTCAAGTTACATAGTTATTTGTGCATAAAACAAATCCTACTGGAATACAAAAGAAGCAAAGTAAAAGCCTCAACATTAAACTCCCCGAAATCCCTAAAATTGCATAACTCTGTGATTCCAAACATAGGCGTGGTCCGGTTCGTCCTATTCCGTCACTGAGTCATTACCCACCAGTGATTGCTTACTGAGAGCTTGCTTTTGATAGATTCAAATTGAATATGTTCATGTACGAATATGAACTTGTCCACGCGTGACACCCGTAAACATTGATTTACAGCGATGCCATTTTCAACCTGTTTTGTTAGTACGTTTAATATTATAATCTTTTATGTATTGTTTGAACCCCTTTTTTGTTTGTCCCTCTTGTTGCAGCCCTTTTAAGTTGCTTTAATAATGTCGAGGCTATTCCCAAAACTGGGGGTGATTTGAAGTATACTCTTCTGTGCTGCCCCAATTCCAATTACTGAACGATAATTACTAACACTATTAAAAAATCCTGGGGTTAAAGGTACTTAAATTATTGATTATATTCTTATTCAAGTAACTTTTGCCGGTGTATTGACTCTTCATCCTCATCGAAATTACGTTCCACAGCTGAACGCTATTTTGTCTTATAATTACGACATTTTAGACATTTCACATAACTATCCAAGTGCAGTTAGTTTACTTCACCTATAACTTTGAGATATTAAGGAAAATTATTAGATACAATACATTTCAATAAGGTCATTTTGTATTACCGTTAAAACAAGTCGAATGCTATACTCATATCGCACCGATATATCATCTATGTTGGATGTCACTAATTTTTCTTTACTAAGCGCTCTGTAAATAAGGAAAATCTAGGTTTTTAGCATAACCAGGAAATTAATATATATAAAACTTGTCAGATAATGTCTGGGCAGCACAAATGTTCATAGTCAGTTATTGCAAAAAAATTAAAGATTTAAAAATAAAAGCTAAGATCACTATTTGATATAGATTTTGCTCGACGGCGTCGCCTCACCGTCTTCCCTATTTCTTTTACTAAGCAACAGTGAAAAGTTTTTTACATCTCATAACCCCATAATAAGATGGGAGATGCTTTTATGGCACTCATTACAGTGCCATAAAAGCATCCAAAACAAGCTCGAAAACCCAGGTCCATCCATAGGTAAAAGAAAAAAAAATTAACGCTTTCTATAATATATATATTGAATACAGATACACCCAGACCCGGAACAGAATTCTAAAGCTATCATCCAAATGTCTGTTTGAGCGGGGTTGAACCCGGAACCCATGGTATATCAAACCAATATGGTGACCGCTTCGCG
>MOOZ01000153.1:223206-234203 GCA_002930495.1 Cecropterus lyciades
AAAATCACAACGAACAGATGTTATTTATTTATGAAGGGAATGCTATTTTAAAATTACAAGCGATAATTTAAATTTGAATGAAATTCTGATAATTAACAGAACATTCAATTAATATAGCAAATGAACATAGAATAGCGGTTGATAAAAGTAAAAAAGATGAATGCAATTCGAAAAAGGTTGCCCAAAATAAATCATTCAAAAACCTTCTAAAGGGGGTGCGTGCTCTTGACAAGTTGCAAAATTGGATACGTTCATAGGGTTGTATGGAGTTTCGAGTGCGTGCATTTTTGAGCGACGCGACATATGGAGCGTTTATGTAGCCATTCAATTGATACAAGAGACAGGTTTTACCCGACTGCGTCAGATGGAGGGTAATGTTTTTCGAGCGTATGCTTGTATGTTTGTTTCTATATATGTCCATTTATTTGGCATGCGCTACAGCCCAAACGGCTTGACGGATTGTGATGTATGACATATCATTTGAATTGTCGTAGTTTACAGAGTAACATAAGCTTTATATTTTTTAAAAATGGCACCTACAAATACGGGAAAAAGGGAGAGGAGGAACGACTGTTTATAATATTACGACAATATGGGTATCAAATGAAAGCTAGTAAATAGACCATTCTAAAAATATATATATTGTAATACTTTTACTCAATTTACCATTTTAAAACTCATATAAAGGGTCAAATTAAATTGAACAAAAAATCGTTTTAAGCAGGGTTTTTGTTTTAATATTTTTAACAATGTTACTAGTTACCCGGCTGCGTCAGAAGGAGGGTACTTTTTCGAGCGTATGTACGTTTGTATGTACGTACATCTATTTTGACGTATGACATATCATTATAATCGTCTCAGTTTGTAGAGTGATGAAGGCTTTATAATTCTTAAAATTGGTCCTAAATAGAGAAAAAGCCTCTCATTTTTTATTGTCATGACACTAAAATGTGTTACTGATTTAACGAAAATTCATAAGAAGCATTAAATTAAATATTTTATTTAAAAAAAAGAAAACAAAAAATCCGACTGTTGATTTCAGTTTAAGCGGTCAGTTAAGTAGGTCACTATCCCAATTAGATATCTCCAATCGATTCCTAATTCTGTAATAAAAGAAGAGTCCTACTTGAAATTGATAACAAATGTGTTTTAACTTTTAAGGGCAGAGATGAAACCCTACAAAAATTGATTTTGTCTTACTACTCCCTTAACTAGAACACAGCAGCACTACATCATATAAAGTACAAATATTTTTTACGTAGAGAACTAGACATTTTTGATTTAAATAATCCGTATATTGCCTACAATTTTTCGTCACACTGCTGATGTAAAAACTTTGAAATTGAGAAGGCCTGGTACATGAAGGTGTATTTGTATACTCGCGCACAATATAGGAAAACATTAGCCAAATTCAAAAACTCCATCTTTTAAACTCGCTTAAAAATAATCAAACATTAAAGAAAACACTCCAGTAATCATTGTACGTGCGTTGCTTTGTAAAAAAGACTTATAGATTTTCTATACCCGCTTTCACACTAAAATACGTAAGTACATAAATAATGGCTCGGTTTTGTGTCTACCGACAAGGCGGGGGTGGCATTGTAACATTTGCTTCTGTGCCGGTAATCTACGTGATTCTTCGGAGCTATTATTACTGTGACGACAAAGCTCAGTATTGTTCGCGAACCCCAGACTTACCGTACATTTCAATACAAAACCGTTTTTAAAGGAGACATAGTGGAATAGGCGCTTATACAATGTATATTGCTAACTGTATTTGTTATAATCTTGGATAAGAAGGCCTTAGTATCCACATGTTTCGAAATATTTTTTAAGTATTTTATTTCCAGATAAAAGATTCAAAGAGAAAGATAAGATTATTTTAACTTTCTTACACTATGATTTCGTATGTCGTGGGTGCCACGGTCAGATGTAAAGACGAATACACGCGAATAAAAAAATAACAGACAGACTTGGAACAGAAACCAAAATTCATCGCTTTGATATGAGGCTGGCCGGGCACCGAACTTGAAACACTGCGTGTTAGACAAGTGTCGTGACCTATCACGTCTATCACACAGATCAATGAAAACGACTTTTTTATTACTTACATAATAATGCAGTTATCTAAGAATCTCACAAAAACAACATCTAATTAACTAACATAAATATTAATTCATTTTCATCATATATTTATTAAAATTAGCAATGGACTATGAAAGTCACGTGATGATAATAGGCTACTTGCACCTGGAGTCCATGATGGAGTGTTCTAAACTCCGGGTAGGATTAGAATCCCTTATGAGGTCAATAACATGTGCATTACTATCCCTATGAACCTTATTGGTATACCTCGGGTAAGTGTATCCTTACCACATCCTTCAACCAGAACACAGCAACACTTGACATTGTTAGCAGAAATACCCATAAGAGTTAAACCGGACCAGCAGTGGAAGGAAACCGAAATATAAAAATATAAGTTAGCAGCACGTGCTTAAAATGAGCTTTCAAATTAGTGCCCAGTGAATAATGAACGAACAATCTTACTCTCGACGTTCTTGCGACATTGTATCAACGCTAAGCGCAGAATGGGAGAGTGGCTAATTTGGATTTTAAACTTAGACCATTCATTTTAGAAAAGAATTTCAGAAAATCCTTTGAAAGGATTTTTTCTTCAAGATGTTTTACTTGGAGCGACGAACATTATGTGAGCTTTGTATCATCAGGTACTATCTAAACTTGGCTACGCTTCGCTTTAGCTTATAAACAATAAGCAAACGTAAAAAAAAAGTTTTGAGAAATATTAATAAACTCGCACTAATAATACTGTACCCGAGACTTATAAGAATAACTTTTATACCTAATTAATTATAAATGAGAAATTAATTAAAAAAGGTGAGTATGAAAAAACGCAAATAGTAATTAAGTATTTATGTAAATAATTAATAAATTATTATAATTTGTTACAATTGTTTATATTTAAACCTCACGAAACTCTTGGTATTTCCTGTTCCCATTATAACATTGGGGTAATTAAATAAATTCTTTTAAAAGCAAAAATCCGAATGCTTATAAACTTTTTGCCACGTCGCTTGTCACTTAGCCCGATGTCGTGGCCGAGCCGTAACTCTTGTAAATGATTTTAAGCTGCGTTTCTCGGTATAATATGATTGCGACGGCGAAAATACTACAAAAAATCCTTAAAAGGTCCAATTAGTCTCAAAAATAAAATGAGTTATAATGAATAGGAAAAATAAATTCCACTCTGAGTGGCAGGTGCAATTTATAAAATACGCTACTCTCAAGTTTTGTGGAATCTTTCGAAAAATGCCATATTTTTATTTGTAGTTAGTAACTTATACTAAACTTATTCATAGTGTAGTGTAGAGGTGAATGTGTGTGTAGTTGTCTGAATCTGACGTAAACTTGGGGTAGATAGATTTACCTACCACTAGTGCTTAGTAACGTTTCCTCTGCCAACGATTTTCATCATGATCACGATCCATGCAACTTGTCGAAATATCGGTTGTAAAGAAATGAAAACCGCGTAGCGCGAGTAGCCGTTATATTAAAGTATTTTACAATCCAACCCGTACGTAACTTCACAGTTTACGCACGAACTAACAGCCCAAGCGTGTTTCATTCCAGTTTAAACTTTCGGTAGACTGTAGACTAACTCTTGTAAACGTTTTTTAGCGTCGCGCCGATGTGATACGATTGCTCAATTGGCGAGAAATTGCGACGGGGGTAAGCTTGCGGAAAATTGGCGATATCGTTAATATTCACCCGAAACTGGCGGTTCACGTGGCGACTACAAATAACGAGAAGACAGCCCCCATAGATTTATGCTCTGTCGTTTTAAGTGATATATAGGCATCGGCGATAGGTCCGATGTCGACGCGTCTGTTTGTGGCGATGCGATAGATACTGAATTACCGAAAGGTGAAGACGGTCAAAGGGCGAGGTAGCTTTATCGCAGCCTGTCTTGTTGGTTGACGCAACCGTTGTTACGCAACGTGGAGCTCATGAAGCCAATTCGAATTCGTTATCGGTTATTGAGCAATGTTACAGGAATCACATAACAATTTGCAAACATGATAGGTACATGCGCATCAGGTGTTAATAATATATGGCTTGTTATAAAATTCAGGAATACCAGTACCAGAAATTTTAAGTATTGTGGATATTCATCCATTCACGATATAAAATTAAATAAAAAATATTTATCGCCAGAATGTAGTTTGTAAAGATGGTACAATAGTGTGCATTCATTTTAATATACACCTACTAATATTACAGTGTTAGGGACTTCTCTCATAATGAGAATATATAGGCAGACTATCTACCACGTTGGCCAAATGCAGATTGGTGGACCTTAAACTCCATAAAGACTTTTGGTAACTTTCAAACTTGTACATAGGTTACCGCGCGATAGTATTCTTCAGTGAATGTAATTATATCTTAGTAATATACAAAAATTTGGAACAATGAAATGTGCGTACTTGGGATTTGAAACTTGAATTATCAGCATAAAATCGAGTTATATACCACTAAGCTATCGCTGCTCGAGTATTGTAGTGAACATTTTTTGTTAAACCGTAGAAGAATACGAGGACGCAGTCCACCTGATGGTAAGTGATCAGTGTCGCCCATGATCGTAAGTAACCAATTCTAATATAAAACAGTAGTTTTAGCTAAAGTCAATTAAAGATGCGTTGTCGCTCCTGAGGACCAAGATGGCTATGTAATATAGGTATAAGTAAGCTGATATCCACACTCTTCCACCAAAACGCAAGAGCTGCAACACGCTGACTGAGCTAAACCAATAAAATTTAAAAGCTATTACCAGCATTTAAATTTTATTAGTTTAGTTTATTAATTTTAAATCGTTGCTTATAGTCATTAATCACGTCAAATTAACTTAATATGATTCGCATCCCATGATATTAAGGCCCAAAGCATAACCACAACATCGCGGTTCCAATATCATTCCACCAACCCACTTTACTTCGAAATACTCTTCCAAGCACTTTATCATTGCAGGCTTAAAATTTTGATTCCATAAACGAGGTCGATGTTCACTAGAGAAATGGAACAAAAATAATTATTCCCGTTCGATATTTTGATACAAAGGCTTGGCATTAATTAACAAAAGAACGAAACCAAATAATTGATACGCCGCTATGAATATTCCTCTCTTGCGAACAGTCGATCTTGACATCAGCCTGGTATTATAAAGGTTGTCAAGTGCACTCAAGTTTCCGTTGTAACGAAATCTTGTATAGTAGAAATATTTGTTATTGTTATTGTAATTTTTTTTCCATTCGCATGCTACAACAACGAGTTTCAAGGAAATAAAAGCAATGTTTTCACTCTTTGGAAGCGATACTTGACAATCCTACATTCGTTCATTCCGGTTCATATTTAATGAGGTTTTACAAGAGAGGTTTTGTTGCCAGAAGACCACATTACGTACTTTTGCAAGAATGAGGTAATTAAAATTTTTATTTTTTTTATAAGACAAACAAAAATGCTCTAAAAATAATTAACTGAAAATATAGAGAGAAACTCTACAATGATTAAATATATTAAAATTGAAATTATATATTAATGTATTAAAATTGTAAGTATGTTATAAGATGCCAAGTGATATTAAATTAATTGTTCACGAGACTTATTTATTAATTGTTCCTAATGTTTAAAAAATGTTTTTTGTAACAACTTTTGATAGAGTTGATGATTTACCGTGATAAGATATAAATATTCCTGTAGACATGGACAATAAATATATTTTAAATCGTTCGAGCGATTTGCAAAATGACAGACAAAAAGTAAAAAAAAAATAGAAACACCTATTATTACTGCTATTTATTAATACTTAAACTTAGTCCTCCAAACAATATTTTATATTCGTTGTACAAACACGCGAAACTTTCTTTTTTATTATATGTATGGATATGTCAGAAACTTTTAAAATGCATAAAATTAAGTTATATAAAACCCCTTACAAAAACCTCGACAGGTATGAAAAATCCACAAAAGACATGATATATTGACAGGCTGAAGTGGCTCAGGTAAGTTTAAGTAACTTTTCTGGGGTGTTAAGCCGTTCTCGTAAGGAAATTGGTGACACAAATATTCCGGTCATGTAGGGGTTCCTTGTTAGCGGCCAAGAAAATACAAGAAAATTTCCCCTCTGACACGGCTTGTTTCTTCAATCAGTTGTCACATGCTCGGCGAGAAGTAAGAAGTGAAAATAGTTATGAAATAAATATAGATAAATTTGGTGTTCCCGCGACGTCGTATGCGCAAACATAATACAAAATAATACTAACAATTCACACAAATTGAACCCTTTTAGGAGTAAAATATTAAAAAGTCATTTTATAGTCAATGTCTTCATCATAAAACAAACATATTGTCCAAATTTTATGTTTTTTGTTTAAGTAGTACGATGAGTAGTCAAAAGCGCTTTTATATATATAGAACATGTCTATAAGATATTTTAGAGAGAACGAATTAAGTAATGACAGATATTGTATGATCGTTTAATTTTGTTTGTTTGCTCAGTTATGCCTGACGATTGCTCTGTCATGTTACAATACCTCAATTTTGTATGCGTGATAATATGCTCCATATAATTACATTCAGTTCAAATTTGTAATAGGTAATTATATAAGTATTAAATAATGCTGGTCATGTAATCTCATTGCATGTATTCGAAAATCTGTCGCATTATTTCGATAAGATTTATTATTACTCAACGAAATCAGCCAATCACTATCTAGACATACAATAAAATTTCAAAAAACAGAAATTTGGCTTTAATACAATACAATTCTAACATTTCACCAAAAATTCCATCAATTTATACTCGTAATTACATCCAGTTGTTTTAGTTAATCATACTTTTTACTTCACAAATTATTGATTATAGTTTTATTGTTCGTGGTGGAGTAAGGCATTAAGGGCCCATGTTCACCACTAAGTTTTTTTACACGCGCCAAAATTGTCGATCGCCGAATTTCATGTCAATAGATGCGACGTGCGTGAGCTACTTTATCTTGTCGCAACGCCATTCCGTTGTTGGTGTCGACAAAATGTCAAAACATAACGCTTAAATTTTACAACCCTATCCATTTTTTATGGTAACGAGTTTATTAAGGGATGTACCAACGTAATAATGATATTCGTGTGCGCAAAAGGACCGTAATTTTCAGAAAATTTCAATTAAGTAGAAAAAAATGATATATCCTATAAATTGGGTTTTAAATTCCGATGTGATATAGAAAAAATAATACAATAATCGTTTGATATACGGATTATAAACGATTATTATATAATTTTTTCGATATGTCTTTTTATGAATGAAAAATATTATTTTATCACTGAGTCTAATACTAGTCTTATTTCTTGCTGAATGAATCAAATATGATTCGTTGAAGATCAAACCGCTGATTGATAAAAGCTGTAAGCTGAACTAAAGAATAACAACTTTATTAATCGAATGTACATAAACTATGTCATTGAAGGAAATCGGTCATGAAGGAAAACGTAAAACTTAGTAGCTAGTATTTCTTTTGCTTCTTTTAGTCAACGAAATAGTAAAGGAGAATTGTAAGTGGTAAAGAAAACAACTGTAACCCAGAATCACGCAGTAAACTAGATCCTCTTTGTAAAGCAACACCGCTTCGCTCGGCCGATTGACTTGCAAAACGAACGCCATGCGCCTCAGTACTGCGCTCCCATTGTTGTGGACTACAAACATGATAAGTAGATTTACCTTACAAAAACACGGGATTTTGAGCTTCAACGAGGTTTTAATTAAAGGGATGTGTGCACTGTAGTAATAGCGTATTGAAGGTGGTAGAACTCTTTGTGGTTCGATTCCGGAAGCACCACCGCACACACATCTATTTCTGCCTAATAACACCAGTGTTATGCGCTGTTGTGTTCTGGTCTGAAGGGTGTGGTAAGGCAGACATACTTTTTTTGAGGCATTCCATCTTAGTCCTCAGAGGTAGCAACGCATCTGTGGCTAACCTTAGGTGAGACTTTGATCTTACCTAGGGTTGATTACAGGTGTCCATGGGCGGCAATAGCTACTTACCATCAGGTGGGATGTATGCTCGTTTGCTACTTCCATACTATTAAAAAAAATACCTTTTTTTTTGTTCTTGAGGAGTAAACCTTCAAAAGGCGCTACGAAAAGGACTCCGGAATCTCCAAAGGAACACAACCGGAGTCTTCCGAGTCCTTCCCGGGATTTCTTGACTGGACGGCTTGAACTCCCACTCTTGTCGCCTACAACCCCGGAAGCCCACTTGCCATGCGCCATGCGCCTCAGTACTACGCTTCCATTGTTATGGACTGCAAACATGAATGAACCCCGGGATTTTTGAACAAGGTTTTAATTAAAGGGATGTGTGCACTGTAGAATTTTTCTAGGGTGCTTACAAAAACGTCTTTATGTTAATACTAATTGTACCTAGTAAACTTCATATCTCTTAAAATGAAGGTTGTAAAGATCAAAGCTCACGACGCATTTTAAAAGTGGTAAAAGCCTATGCGGTTGTAGTCCGGAGACACCATGACCGCACATAAATAAAAAAAATTGTAATTGATATCCATAGTGTTAAGAGCTGCTTTTATATTGTTTGAAGAGTGTGGTAAGAGGGACATACTTATCCGAGGCGTTTCAACTTATTCCATAGAGGAAACAACGCATTTGTGGACGCACTCAAGTAGGCCTGATCCTATCTAGATTATATATATCCACAGGCAGGAATCATTACTTAGCATAAAACTGACTTCATGCTTTTTAGTTTCTTCTATAATATAAAAAAATATTTTTAGAATATTGTATAGAACCAAGGCTGACAACGCATCTGTAATAATTGTTGACGACCTTAGCATACTCGTATCCTACCATGGTTGCATTTTATGCAGACTTCTCTGTTACGTTCCTGGTTACATTGGGTTTTAGAAACAAAACATGAAGTATTGGCGTATGAAAATTGTATGTACATACATGCAAATATATATAATACATACAATTTTAAATATACCAGGATGACTAAAGTACAAGGATGTTTAAGATAATGATATAAGATGGTAGAACTCTTTAAGGTTAGACTCCAGAAACACCATCGCTACACATATTTCTGCCTGATTGCCTATTGCGGAAAGGTGTGGTAAGGGAGAAGTATTTATCCGAGGTATTCCATCTTTGTCCTCAGGGGTAACAATGCATCTGTGACTAAGCTCAGGTAAAACTGATCTTTCCCAGGATTGTGGCAGTGGCCACTTATCATCAGGTAGACTGCATGCTCATTTGCAACTTACATATTATAAAAAAAATATACAGATTATCTATAAATACAAGAGTATCTGCTACTTCTTTCATAGATCTTGGTTACCAAGTGTATTGGACTCATCAAAGCATACTGAATGAATCTGACTTCGTAAAATATATAATGCTGTTTCTTAACATCACATGGTAGGTAATATCTTCATTGAATTGTATAACATTATTATATTACATCATTTATTTGCCAAATTAAAAAATAAATAAAAGAAAAAACAATATCACTTTAAAAACATCTATGTCAATTTAATGGATTTATTTTCATAAAATATTAAAGACGACTTTCAAATAATAAACTAAGAAGCATGTTTATAGGAATAAAAAAATACATTCGGACGATTATGGATATAGCCGTAAAGCAAATGGAATTGACATTAGAGGAATGTTGTGTACAACTCCTTCATACATAAACATTTCCTCGCTTAGTGAGTTATTACTCATACTCATATTTCGTGCTTATTTACGCAAACCAAAAATATAGTCATGTTCTTATAATTCATACATCAAAGGTATCCCTTATTCGAGTGGTATTTGGCATGTTTTTTGAGGATTTGCTGGTTCGTGAGTGATAGTAGAAATAAACATTCGTCTGCTAGAGTTTACTTACAAACAAATAAAGCACCTACTTTATTAACACGTCAGTAGGATAAGTTATTTAAGCTTACCGCAAACTTATAAATATTTATCAAAAGTTATAGCGCAGTTTTAAGTTAAATTTGAGGTATAGACTACTTAATGAGAAGATGAAATATGCCAAATATCAACAAGTGACTAGTGTTAGCTTCTAGTGCATAAAACTATAAACTTTTATTACTAAAAGTATTAACATAGTTATTGGTATATAGTAATTATCATAGTGATTATGCACATTCTGCTTGTTGTGATTATTTAATGATAATATGCCTTATTAACCTTTTGAAGGTGGTAGAACTCTTTGTGGTTCGACTCCGGAAGCACCACCGCCACACCTATTTATGCCTTATAACAGGAGTGTTATGCGCTGCCGTGTTCTGGTCTGAAGGGTGTGGTAAGCGAGACATAATTTTGAATTTTTGACAATAATAGAGAAAACAATTGATTAACTTTATGAATTGCATTTTTTTACAATGCTATGGTGTGAAGTAGTGATTTCTAACATTTAAAATACAAAAAACCAAATAAAAATTGAAATTTACGTTACTTGTGACTATGTATATATTTAACAATTTGACACTGATGAAGCCTCTGGTTTATGGTTTAAATCGATACTTGTTTCCGATCGCGATTACTAATATAAGTAAATTATTTTTGGTTACAAGTTCAATTGTGGACGTGACACGACCACCTAAAGTTAAATGGATTGTATGAAAAGCTTGTCCAAAAAACATGGTGATCGAACAATCAGAAGTGGAATTTCATTTCATAAAGATATCATTTCAGAGATCTGTAAGCAACTTCATTTAAAACAGAGATCGTATCTGTCGTCGGTCACAGGTTCCTACTCTCAGGATTAAGATAATCGCCTCATATATTAGTGAGCCGACAACCACACCCTTTAAACGAAACAGAAGAACTGGTTCACGTTAGATAAAGGTGTGGCGGTGGTACCTCCCCAGTCTACCTACACCGGTTCTACCACCTGGTGTGACAT
>MOOZ01000153.1:243000-253216 GCA_002930495.1 Cecropterus lyciades
AACCTGCTAGTTAGGTTAAAATAAAATTAAGGCAGGCCTTATTTGGTGACGGTACCTTACGGTAAAAGTTTGTAAGTAAATTATTTGTTAGGGAACAACATTGATATCTTAATGTATTACGAAATCGATTGGAATTGAGATGTTGTTCATAGATACAATTTACCTGTGCAATACTTTTATGAACGTCAATTGACTAACAACCCTTCGGAAAGTAAGTTAAGTAGTTATTCATCGTAATGCTAAATTAGAAGCAGTTCTAAGAAATCTATGACAACATGTTTATGAATTTTTTTGTCATAAGAATTTATACATTACTCTTTTACTTGCCTTATATAGAACATACCAACATGCAGTCCACTGAATTGAAATTTTTCCTTAGATCGCACACCAAGATAAACGACGCTAACGCCTCGTAAAAGTAACTTCTTAACCTCAAAGGTTTAAAATTCTACCTAAAATTAACCATACAAATTAAGACGACTAAATTTTTGTCTTACCACACCCTTAAAATTAAATCCGTCTGCTCGCATTTCAATATTAAAAAATTAATAAACAGACCACCTGATAATAAGTGATATCTATAAAGCAATTCCATAAAAAAATTAGAGTTTTACCCGAGGTTGACCACAAATGCGTTCCTATATCTGAGGGCTATTTTGGAGTATCACGGATAAACATATCTTTTTTCCACGTCCTTTAAACATGAACACAGTGCCTAAAGGTTTTATTATAAAGCAGAAATGTGTGGTGCTTCTTGAGTTAACCTGCAAAGGGTCCTATTTATTATCCTTAAAAACGATAATAATATTCAATTCCCAACTAAAGACAACCCTATTGAAAACTATACGCTTAAAAGTAAATTAATCACCTTTAGAAATATAATTTATTACACAGCTAAAATTGTTAACAAGTTTATTTATTGCCAGCATACAGATTGTACAGAGATGTTAAAACTTACACGACGAGACATATGAACTAAGCTTTATGAAATTCCATTCACAAAATGTAAGAGCGCAAACGTCGAACATGTCAACTCATTTCCTACTTAACATTTAACATTGGCGGTAAAAGCCTTACTTACAAATGACATTGAAGTGTAAGTCGTGATTGTATTGAACATGACATGTTAGTGTACGTGTCAACTATTATAGGATCTTTAGCGTTGGAGGTAAACTAAAATTCATACAATTAGTTTTTTATTATATAGAAATAGCAAACGGACATGACTATAACGTGTATTGGCCACTACCACCCATGAACATCTGTGATCAACTCTACATTTTAGAACTCTTTGTGGTTCGACTCCGGAGGCACCACCGCAACACCTATTTCTGCCTAATAACAGCAGTGTTTTGCGCTGTTGTGTTCTGGTTTGAAGGGTGTGGTAGGGTAGGGAGACATACTTTTTCGAGGCATTCCATCTTAGTCCTCACGGATAGCAAGGCACCTGTGGCTGACACTGTGGTGAGACTTTGATCTTACCTAGGGTTGATTACAGATGTCCATGAGCGGCAGTAGCCACTTACCATCAGGTGGGCTGCATGCTCGTTTGCCTGTTCCATACTATAAAAAAAAAAAAAAAAACTCCACATATAAAAAGTATTCTGCCTGAGATTAACCGCAAACGCTTTGCTAATTCTGATCATACTAAATTGGAACGCCTCATATATGTGTCTCTCTTCAACTATTGTAGGATTGGACCTTGAGCGTTGGAAAATAAATGGAATGTTTATTACTCATATTTTTACAACTCACAGAACAAATTACGTAATAGCGTTAGACCATTACAAATAACCATTTTGAAAACCACACGCCACAATAAACTATTTTGTCCTAAATTGGTCCCGAAGCATCGTTATTTTAAAATGCATGGAGCACATCGACAACCAGTTTTAATCGATACGAATAGTGATCAAAGAAATATATTCCTCGTTTATAATTAATTAAACTTACCATTTAATGCACGTACGAAGTGGGATTCTGAAACAAAAGACAATAAAATGAAATAGGTAGATTTTTAGTTCAACTATCTGTTAGTACAAGTAACTAATAAAATAAACCAAAAGCAACTTTGATATGATTTTATTGATGAGAGTTATTTATCACAAACATAATTGTATCATAGTTATATAATAATGTAGGATCTAAAAACCCTTTCATTTTTATATCCAACGTCATTAATATTTCATTTTAAGAACTTATAAGAGGACTTAAAAGCGAAGTTGTTGCATACTAATTAATAGGTGAAACTTCAATACTTGGATCTGGGTTAACTGTGGTCCTAGATTTTACTTTATAAAAACTAAACATTTAATGTAGACAAAATAACCTGTGAACTTATAATTTTACATGTAACATACTTTTTGTTTTGAAGAGTATAATGTGTTTTTATAAGCAAAGCAATTTAATTTCTAGGCTCTTTTATTTCTATATGTATTGAAACTTATAAAGTTATTACCGTTATTGTATTGTATAGATTTCAAAAACTCTTGAAACTGAACTCAGTTTTAGGGATATCTTATTATGAATGTCATAAAAAAACGTTTTCTACACTCATAATCCCACACTAGGATTTTCTCCTGTGTCATGGGTGCCATGGACACACAAAGATGAATACACAAACAACCAGACCCAGAACAGAAACTCATCATTCAGATGTTTGTCTGGCCGGGGTCGAACCCGAAACCCACTGCGTGTCAGACCGGTGTGGTGACCGCTCCACCACGTAGTTCGTATGGTCGTATGCAATGACATTAATTTATTAATAACCAAACTTATGAGCAGTGAGTAATGATTTATAAAACTAAACAATCACTCAAGTGATGACCCTTTATAAGTAACACGAAATGATTTTAAACGCATTTGCTATTTCCAACCGTTGACAGGTTCGTACACACTCAACCTTTTCCTGTCTACTTCCACCGACTAACCGGCTTACCGAAAATAAATGTTGTTTAATGTTGGTGAAATCTGAAAAATATTTTCACAAAATGGCTGTTGCAACGAGCTTAGCGCTGTCTTATCGCATCGCGCTAATGGATAAAGGAATGGTCTAGACAGGAAATATGATGGTTGATGTTCTAGCTCACTTGGTCTCGAGTTACGTAAAATAATTTCCATCGTCACTCTTAGACTCATCGATACTGATACATGATTTTAGACTGATACGGGTAGATACTCACGATATGCGGTTTTTTAATGTTTTTTATACTTAATTTTTCGACCCAGTGACATGGATCGTGGTCTCGACGAACGTTTTGCTGTGACTACGATCCCTGCAACGAGGTCGAAATATTGGCCATAAAAGATTAAAACACCGCATATCGTGATTATCCGTTACTTATAAAAATAGATACTGATACCTGTTACCGCCATTACGATTTCTATCTTTGCCTCATTAATACGCTTATCTAACATTATAAATAGTAATGTCTGTCTATGTAAAGCAGGCAACTACAGGTTCTTCATCCTTTACTAGTAGGTAAACTCAGCGGTAGTGCGGTATCTACATAAAAACTTATACATATACATTTACCTATTTCTATGTCATCGGTGGTTTAAGCTGACACAATATCAATTCCGTTTCGACAGTTAGCGACCCCTATGTTTTGTCAATGTGAAAGAAGGTAAATAAATAACGCTTTTAAAAGTCACAGCAGCATATAAGACAGTGATAGAATGGTGGAAACTCGGCCTCTCAATTGAGAGTCCGAGGTTCGAGTCCCAGGCACGCACCATTTACACCGCACACTAGGATTTTTCCTGTGTCGTGCGTGCCATTACCACATAAAGACGCAAACCCAGAACAGAAATATAAATTCATCATTTAAATATCTGTCTGGCCAGGGATCAAACCCAAAACGGATATGGTGTTCGCTCCGCCGCGCTAGGAATCAAGATCCGTTGTGTAAACACGCTAAAGAGATACCTACCCGGAGTACCCGGGATCGCCTTGAGTTGAAAAGCACCTAAATGATAATTTTACATTTCTATTATTTCCTGGGATTTAATTTCAAAGTAAAATTTATGTATGTATTTTTTATATAAATATTTTTAAGAAATCTTGGAACATTTTCCACGTATTGTGAAGATCGTAAATGAGAGGAACTTGAATGTGGTATACGTATTTTAATGATCACTTAGTTTTACGAGTATGTTAGCCATTACTGGATATCTCGTTGGTCAATTAGAAGCATACTGTTAAAACGCCTTTAAGTGCGTGAAGCACCACTAAGATACTAAAATATCAAAAGCAAACCCATATAAAATTATATTATTTACGTGTGAACTAATTTAAGACCCGAAGATAACATAACAATTAAAAAAGTAGTCTTACGGAATATGGTGGGAAAAAATAATTTGATTAATTTATTACACTTTTTATCTCTATTTCCTCTTACCACTGTTATAATATCTACAAATAGGTTTACACTATTGGCAAGATAATGTTATAACTAATTATCTATGTAAAATAGGCCACTGCAAGTTCTTCATCTTTTGCTAACACAATTGAGTGGTAGTGTGATATCTATATAAAACAGCCGTGTCTAATCGTATCCGCGTGACGCATGGTGACATATGCTTGTCTCAATAGTTAAGTTCATGATTGTTTTCTAAACTAATGTGATTTTTTCAATCTCTTATTAGAATTACACAATAAACAACTCTAAACTATGTTAATTATTTATTAGAGAAAGGAAATACCTTTAATACTAATATTTGAAGTGTTTTAAGTTTTTATTACAAAGACAATAAATGTCTTACGTAATCAGTTTTAGGTACTCCTTCACTCACTTAACTCTGTTTCTTCTACACCTTCACCATTTTCAATTTAAAATGGTAATGTATAACAAAGTGTGTTATGTAAAGATACCTGATCCGTTGGAGCACAGTTCAGAGGTAGTTTGGTATCAGCCTAAAACAGGCGCGTCTAATCGGATCTATCCGACGCGACACGCGCTCCGCAAATCGGGCACAAACATTAAACACAGTGGAATAGAATTAAACACAATTCAATTACTGACAGGCAGAGAGTAGAATATTTATTGAGGAGTCTGTCATTACTACTGAATATATCAACAAATAAAATAGAATTTAATGACAATATCGTAATGTATAGCAAAATGTGATCCGTAAAGATACTTGATCCGTTGCAGCACAGCTCAGAGACAGTGTGGTATCAGGCTAAAACAGGCACGACTAATCCGATCTACGCAACGCAACGCAACACACATTCCGCCGATCAGGCACAAACATTAATGGAATTAAACAAGATTAAATTACAGAAAGACAGATAGCAGAATATTAAGATTTTATGTAATTACTACTGCAAATAATAGAAAATAAAAATAAAATTTAGTAACAATAGGTTAATGTATAGCAACATTTGGTCCGTGAAGATACTTGATCCGTTGTAGCACATTCCAGAGGTAGTGTGGTATTAGTCTAAAACAGGTGCGACTAACCGGCTATATGCAACACGTTACGCGTTCCGTGGATGGGATCGAGTATAAATATTAAATACAATGAAATAGAATTAAACACAATGCAATTACTGACAGACAGATAGCATATTATTATTATTTAGGAGTCTATTTAATTACTTCTGAATATATCAAAAAATACAATTAAATTCAATAACAATAGCGTAATAATAATATAAAGCAAGATTTGATCCGTGAAGACATTTGATCCGTTGCTAGTGCAGCTCAGAGGTAGTGTGGTATCAGCCTAAAACAGGCGCGACTAATCGGATCTACGCGACGCGACGCGACACGCGCTCCGCCGATCGGGCACAAACATTAATGGAATTAAACACAATGCAATTACAGACAGACAGATAGCAGAATATTTAGGATTCTATGCCATTACTAGCGTATATGACAATAAATACGATAACACAACAAAGTAATAACTTCTTAGAACGTAGTGTGTTCTATGTAAATGTATAGATCACACTTTAAATCGAGGGTTAAAGTAAAGATGGATATTTGGTTACTTCTAGCAATAAAGAAAAAATATCTAAAACCTACAAGAATGAACCCTCAAAAACCTTACAAGTATTAAAAATTTGAAAAAGAATATTAGATTCACATTAATTACAAGAGTTAAGTAATTCACAACCATATTACTTACTATGTGCATGAATACAATATAGCTTATGGAACTTCTAACATAAACACCAATCTAAAGATATCTCATACTTTAAATTTCGTTAAGTCACAGAGTGAGGCTACTCTCAGTGGTATTCCTCATGAGATGAGCGTGCAAAACGAACACACAATATCTCGAGCCCTAATAACAGGAGTAAAGCAGAACACAGTAGCTTAATACAACTGATTATTCCGAGGTTGTTAAAAAGTTTAATTCCCAATTCGTAACCTTTCCAAATAACGTTGAAACTAATCGTATTTTGCTACAGTACGCGATCGGGCATAACATTAATAGAATTAAGTACGATGTGATTACAGACAGGCCTGTTTATGCTAACACTGCCATTACACTTGATTGGATAATGTGTTTAGTTCTGATGATCCAAATGATCGTAATTGTCAATTAAGGCCATTATCGTTACGCTGTGGTAGCGAATTATATTAAATTATAGTTAGTTATATGGGTGGTAGTAATCTTTCAAAATTTCTATGCCCTTGTGACATGGGTTTCCTTTGGCCAAGTATATGGTACTCTTGTATGTATAGTTGGGTCCGATCAAATTGCACACGAGTACGCCGGGTGCACAAGGAACATCAACAGGAAAAAATGCCAACATGTCGTGAGGTCATTAGTTCCCACATGTAATACATGATGATTGCTGTCAAATGTATGTCTAGTACGATTATGGTAAGTAGTTACAGCTGCTTATGAACACATAAACTTTTAAAGTTGATAGAACTATTTTGCGTTCTACTTCAGAAGTACCACCGCCTCTCCTGTTGCTTCCTAATAATAGCAGTGCTATGCGCTGCTATGTTCTTGTCTGAAGGGTGTGGGAGACATACTGATAAAAAGCGTTACAACTTAGTTCTCAGGGGTAGCAACGGCCAACCTCTGATAAGACTCTGATCTTATCTGGGGTTCATAACAGATTTCTATCGACGGCAGTGGCTACTAACCATCAGGTGGACTACATACTCGTTCCATATTACATAAAAAACGTTATCAGCCACAGATAGGATTGATATGTTACATGAGATCAGCCACGATGTTGCTACTCCTGAGCACTATGTTAGAAACCGTTTCTCCGTTTGGCTTCCCCAATAAAAAGATAAAATAAATAATGTATCACAAAAACATTTTCACGCAATTAATTATAAATCTAGTTTACTTAGCTATCAAGGGGAAAATTTACAATCTTTATTGTGTTCTAATTTATTTTTTGCTTCATAACCTAATTATTTACCTTTTAGTACCTTTATTTGATAGTAGATGTATAAAGAGTTAATAAATACAAAAGACTAAATAAGCATTTTGTACAAATTCTTAAGACACATTTATCTAACGAGGCCTTAGAATTAGTAGAAAAAGCTGGTTTTGTTGACAACGACAAACTTTTTCTACGCCGCTCAATAATTTTCATGTAACGTAAATACCATACAAAGCAGCGTCGCCACAAATTCGCTAATATCTCACGAAAGTTCCCTGTTATTTGGACTATTTTACGCGCAGTATATTAGGAACCACTTTTTGGTATGTGGTTTGTTATAAACTCGGCATATTTTAACAAAATTCTGTATGACAACGTGATGAAAATTAATGGAAATTTCTTGTGACTTAATGTGGTACATGGTTGTAACGTGTAGTCAGTGTAATAAAGTTTTGATAATATCATATTATTCGCGTATAAAATAAAGAAAAGGATCGTAAGTAACAGACTGACTTATCTGATGGAGGTAAAAAATAGGGTAGGGTAAATAAAAGGGTAGAAATTTTGGGTTGTATGTATTTTAATGCAACATTATAGAAAAATAAAAACAAAAAAATGACCAAAAATTTTAAAAAAATGTTAAGGGTGAACAACCCTTATCACTTAGGGGTATGAAAAGTAGATAGTAGCCGATTCTCAGACCTACTGAATATGCATATAACATTTTTGTTAAAATCAGTAAAGCCGTTTCGGAGTAGTAAGGTAACTAACATTGAGACACGAGAATTTTATATACAAAATAACTTTAAAATGATATCCACTAAAAATACGGATACTAACACAAAAAAGGAACTTTTTTTTAGATAAGATTATATGTATAGATAGATATAATTGTGGCCAATACATATTTTCTTTGATGCGTTTAAAGATGACACTAGTGACATTAGTGGATAGTTCCATATATAATAATATAATAAAAAATGATTCTAATTTTTTTTAGAATTATCACCCGTGACCAAAAATTTTATTTCTAAGCATTTTTGTTACAAAAAAATCAAATGGATCTCAACTTGAATGGATTTATCTACACTCTATGTGTAAGAACCCTAATACCCTTCCAAGAATAATGAGTGCTGTCCTGTCCTGAAATTAAACAGTTAAACCCGAATACTTCATCTCGGTCGAGACAGTGTTTATTAATTCATGTGCGGGACGCCGGCACATCTGAAATTCCAAACGTTAGGCCGTTCACATGCGCTGCATTGTAATACTGACCGCCAACAGAGGCATTGCCCTTATTCGAGCTAGGACAATCAAATGAATGCTAAGCAACATAGAGAAAACATGATGATTTGAGAAGAAAATATTTGTACCTCTTTTTTATGCGATAATGAAATTCGACTTGCCAATTATTATTTCGGAAGGTCTGAAAAATATTCACAAATTATTGTTTTGGTCGTAGAGAGATTAAATCTAGTTTATAGATAAAACTTACTTCGTAACAAATATCACAGAATATATAGATGTTCTTGTTGACGGGTACTCGGATATCACTCACCTTTATAGGTATTAATACTGAGTTACGGTCGAAATTCGCCTGCCGCGTTCCAGATTTTAATGATAATTGACGCAGTTAAAAAGACGGGTTGCCAAACTTAGATATTATCGAAAGGGGAACGATAGGCGATTGGAGCTCTACTTTGCAATATCTTATGCGTATTTCAAATGAGAAATTTTTCATTTGCTCAAAAAAATTTTGGTTGCTTTTACAGAGTTTTCAAGTGGGGTATACTATACGTTGGGATATTAAAATTTCACGACATTTTTTCCTTATTAAAAGCATTTTTCTATCTCGGAATGCGTACCAAAATCATATACCAATTTTCATTGCGAATATTAGGTACTTTGATGGTAAAATCCACATAAAGTTAAAACAACTTTGTTCAGAAAAAGCGCGGACAAAAAAGCAATAAACATGAACTAAAGTTTCACTGCCTTTAACTAAAGTGAGGGAAATGAGAATAGACCAACATGGCAGGTGAAGAGTAAAATAAACAACAAATTCCCGACTCGTTTGAAATTTAACTTGGCTGTTTGCTTAGTTTAGTGTGGTTTCAAAGCGGTGCTGATATGACTAATGATAAAATAAATTGGTCAGCGTCTACGGAAATAGGGAAATGTATTCGAGCTTTCGTTGATAATGGCTCTTGTACCCCGGCTCCCATAGTGGCAAATCTAATAATAAGGGTAGAGCACTCGCAGTTTCGTACTCTTGTTTGGAATGGAACGACATTTCTATTCAGCGCAATACACGAAGTGAAATCTTACACACTAATTCAGTTTTGGAGAACAATGGCTGTTTGCGAATGTAAAGTGCTGTTTAATGTCTATTACATATGTACTTATAAAAAGCGTGTTTTATACGCTAGCTTCCCTTATAGGAATATATGCAGAACTTTAATGACTTAATGATACTTAAACATAAACTTTCAAAATAAATATTGTCGTCGACCTCTTACTATTCCACTGCTGGGTACAGGTCTCTAAGAGTGAGGAAGGTATAGGCCATAGTTCACCACGCTGGCCAAACGCGTATTGATAGACTATGCAGATTTTTTAAAGTACTCTTAGGAATGTAGGTTTCATTGCGATGTTTCTTCACTATAGCACGTGACCATTGATAACTAATATGCACCTAACTTTGAGATATTAGATCCATGTCAGGGATGTCTCGAACCCTAATTGAGAGGCTGAATCTCAAATGCTTTAGGTTAATGACATTAGTGCATAAAATAGTATTTGGCATGCTTGAATTAAATTTAATTTAATTATACCTTTTTAACCATTTTTTAT
>MOOZ01000153.1:255423-280794 GCA_002930495.1 Cecropterus lyciades
TTTTTTTTATTAAAATCGCAAACATAACGATCAATAAAAAATATTTGATGTCGATTTATTTAAGTTCGTCATACAGTTATTGCTGAAGTTCAGAACAACACATTGCTTGCTGACAAAAGCTGATTAATCCATTGTTAGATTTATGACGTAAATAAATCAGCGAAGAGCGACAAACAAACTCGATCCGAATCTGCGGCGAGCGATTTTTTGCGTTTTCAGCCGAATTTACGGCTAGTGTGAACCGTAAAACCGATCAAAATCTATTCGGGTCAAAGCGGTTTTGACTCGGCATGTGACAGAAGTTACTGACACTAGCTAAATATGTAATACATACAGGTTTTTAGGTATAGAAATAGAATATGCAGCGCACACGATACGCGTGTTAGTGGTAACGCATATACGTGAATATATTTGAATAACGAAATAACCCCAAATAACAATCCCTAAATGAAATAGAACAGAAGTCATACCCGAAGATACAATTGCATGTATGCCTTAAAGATTAAGTAGGAACTTCACATATTACTCAATATATGCGCTTGAATCCCGTTCACAAGAAAGCAATATTTCAGTAATGCGACGTAATGATCTTAAAATTGTGAACTGCATTGTACATTGCATACTAGCGATAAAGGTTTTGAGGTTGCAGATCAAAAGGCAAGAGGCTATACTTACTAATAGAAGACATATATGGAAAAAATTACGATAAATTATCATTATAAAAATATAGGATTTCATGGATTCATAGCAATTAATAATGAATAGATTCTATTACAAAAAAGAGTAGAAACATTCATGATATTGGAATGGAGGTTAATCAAAGCCTAAAACGCCTGATTAAGCTTAGGTACATTATCACTCGATTATTAAACGGATTTTTAATAAATTTTATTATAATATTTTCATACTATGAAAATTAACATATTCATTTCTTTTTTCAATTTATTAACTGCTATAAAAGATGATGGTCAACTTAAAAGAAATTTATTTCCATCCCTTTGCAAGCCACAAGATATAAATAAATTACCGTCTAATGGCTGAACACAATGGAGTTGCCAATCCCATAAAAGTGGATTAACCGCTCATAGCAAGACATGTTCTGCTTTATAATGCCGGTATTACTATTATGATTTATAGAATGGCATTAACTTATAACGTAAATCGACTATTACAATGTATAAATAATAAGTTAATAACAATGTGTGCCAGTTTGAAAGCACGTAAAGAAGATTAGCTCAAGCCTTTATAACATAACGTATGAAATGTGGTTATGATTTGATATAAAAAAAAATAAGATATTGTTGTACGTGAAATTATTATTACTACATTTTCATAAAGAAGGAGATTATTGTGAGAAAACTTTCATAGATTTTCCTAATGATCTTAAAATCATATAAAGTCCTACAATAATTTACAGCTAGTTAAGGATGCAGACTAAACTAATCCTTTAATTTGAATGGAAATTCGAATCCAACGATGTAAGAAATTAGTCGAACAATTAAATTTTATTCATATGATGCATGAAGACGGTTTAACTGTTTAGGGATTTTCGAAATAATTAAAATCGCATCAACTTTGTAAAGCACTCGATCTACATAGTTCAAGATCAAGAGTACATTCTTTTACGGTTATTAATATTTATTCAAAAACCATCGTTTGCTACTAAAACATATATGATGTTGACTAATATTACGCATAACATTTTTTTTTAATATTGAAAGTTTTTACTAATACTTAAAATTAAAAAAATATATTTATATATATATATCCATTATATACATCAAACTCGTGGAAACTATAACACAAGAGAAAACTGATCCATTTATTGAACTTAAGGCTCAATAAAGGAGCCGGTGTTATTATTATGTATGAGGGGATCTAAGGCACATGATCTATCAAATTGCTTCAGTGGATTGGTTGCCAAATTCGCCACAACCGAAACTAGGTATTGGCCACATATAAAAAAATATGTAAACACTTTTTTAAAATAAAATTACTCTTATTGAAAAATCCTGCTTCCTATATGTATCTCAATAAGAACTTAAAAATGTTTCTTTATTAAGGTTTTGATATTACGCTATTCAATGAAAAATAATAAATTATTCTCTAGCTTTTACACATATCTCTTGATATTTAAAGAGAAGTCTTGTTAACTCACTCTCATAGCAGTATATAAAGTTTACAAACGCAGTAATTTATAAAAAATATGTTTAAATTCTTTAGAACGCTCTTCATTATAAGAGGAGAAGATCCATGTCCATGAAATGGCATGCGTAGAAAATAAAAAAATGGAAAATGACGACACATACATTTCTATCTACTCACAAGCTATAAAAACTACACTACAGTAGCTCTAGCTCTACACCTCAGAAGTTGAAATCGGCTTCACTTTAATCGTTTCCTAACTTGTGATAGCTATTTCGGCAATATTGGCGGGCCATCTGGAAACCGTTATGCTTGAAGGTAACAATTATACAATGGTATTACATTCGCCAAATGGTCTAGCCGAGGAAAACAGACGCAGTAACATTTTATTACTCGACAAAACGAGGAGAATTTTGTCTTTTGTCTTATTCTTGCGGGAGTCAATTGGATTCGGTAAGTACGAGAGATAAAGTTTTCTTTAGTACCTAGTGACTATAGGTAGTACAATAGAAGATTTTGAAAACTTTTCTCATACTAGACACTTAATGAAGTTCGCTTTCCTTTTAACTAGAGTGTTGAAGTAATCCGTCTATTTCATTTTAGTGCGATTTGCTCACTACGCTGTAATATTAATACGTAACTTCAAGTAGGTATGTAATAAATGTGTCGTAATTCAAATGTAAATCTAATTAGTACATTTTATGAACACAATCACTATATATAAGATAAATACAAATCTAGACTACTATACATTCATTATTCAACACTTCAATTATGCATTTCTGGAGAGGATGAAGAAATGTCAAAGTTGAATTAAATACGAGAAAAACCAGACTGAGAAAAGTTACCGGTTGGTCTTTTCTTTGTCATAATAAAACGAATTAAATTATCATCTCCTCTTTGTGGGTTAAATTTCTTATTCATCCCCTTTTAGCACTCGTGATTTTACGAGAGTAACTTTAGTGTTTCACTTTGTTTAACAAGAAATAATTAAGTTTTACGCTCAATTCTTATTAAATACATTTAGTGTTAATACAAAGTTATATCATGATATTGTTATATTAATGAAAAGAATAGTTGCTAAGTTTATTGGTAGGTACATCTTAGTATTAAAAGATGAAGATTGAAACATGTAGAAAAATGTACGGGCCTCTATTATTAACATTATACCAATTGTATGATTCAATATTGATAGCAAGTGTACTATGTATTTTGTGTGGATGAAGCATAATGAGTTGTAGTAAACCAGACAAATTGTATTCCTCATTATTTCGGGCTACGGAATAAGCTCGCAGCGATTCGACATATTTAATATTTTCTAGTTCTCATTTTCTCAATTAATAGTCAACTATTAATTTCTAAGAATATATTCTTAGAATGCTTAGAATTCAATAGTTCTTAGAAATTATTATATTTTGCTTAATAAATAATAATAATTTTAGGAAACTTAATGCAAAATATAAAAAATTCTAAGACAAAACAGCGAAACTGAGACGTAGAAACACCTAAAATAGATGAATCCTGTACACTAAAATGGCCATAAAATGAATGGCAGGCGAGGGGTTCCATAATCCGTCTGGTACTCGCCGGCAGTGAGTCGCCGCCATTGTCGGGGTGATATGGCGACAGTGTTGCAGCTACGGGAATATTAGATATCCGCCCCAATCAAGAGTCGAATAGAAGTTTATGAGCTCAGATATATTTTATGCTAGCACTAAATATACGAAGATGCTACTGTTTGATATATTTTAGTGCTTACATTGAGTTGTGTTTATTTTTATTACTGTGTTTATGATCTAGCCCAAAGTTACTTAGATATTTAATCTCTGAGTGTGTTTTCATCGGTTAAATAAATCTGTACTCAGTTTTGTAATAACTATTACCAGGTAATCTATTTATATAAAAGAGGAATGTGAATATTTGACTCACATTCCCAGAGATCAACATAGGTACAGCAGAAACCATTGATACTTGAATGCTGAAACTTTGGAAATACGTTCTTTATGTAATGTAAGTAAGCACCAAGAAAGAAACTTTGGAGACTCTGGAAATATTTAATTTTCGCCTTATTTGGCTATTGAGGTGAATTAAATAGAAAGTTTGTTTGAAAATATGCGGATTGTTAAATAAAAACTGTTAAAAGAAAAATTTTTATTTCTGATTGAAAAAATTAAACACTTATTATATACCATTATTCTAAAATCGAAAAAAGAAAAAAGTACATAATGTAACGCCTGATTCACTTATCACATTCACCCTCCAAATGTTGAGTGATAAAAACTTTCATTACGATGCCAATGCCTATTCAAGGCCGTGCGTGTCCTTGAAAAACTAACGATATCCGACAGGAAAAAATACATCTATTTAGGTACTTTCGGTGTACAAAGCAATTCAGCAGGTTAGTAGACAGTAATTTACTTGTAATAAATAATAAGGAGTAATATATTAAAATATATTTAGTTAATATATTTTATTTTGCAACTTATTTTTGACATCTTACTCTAATATAATAAATGCAAAAGTTTGTAAGGATGTATGTGTGTTAGTTGCTCAAAACTTACTGGTTTCATTTCGCTGAAAATTGGCACACCGATAGTTTATGACTTAGATTAACAAAAAGGATACCCATTACCGCGATAAATTCGACCTAGTATTTACATAAAGTACATACAACAGTTTCAATATCAGATCATTATTTAATGAAAAAATACTGAATTTTCTTAGTATGATCTTACCATTATTTAAAGTTCCAGTTAAACAATATTCAAATAATGGTAAGACTACTCATAATAATATATTATACAATTCATGTTCATTCAATTCCAAAATAAACTGCAAACGACCTCGATACGATAAATCGAGATGGCCCATTGACATTATGAGTAAAAAATATTTGATTTTTGCACCGATATATCTGGTCGGCGGTCTTTCAACTTAGTATCGTCTAAAGGTTACGTTATGCAAAGTGTGTACTTAAATAGACTGTAATCTCGACTTATAAACATATCAATTCGTATCTTAAGTTTAAGTGCGCCTAATTGGAATAAAGAAGAAATCCAGATAGCAAAAAAGGTAAATAGAATGATATTGAAGAATATTTATGTTTATCAGATGTCGCTAAGAATAAAGAATAAAGTGTAAGTGGAGTTGACTTAGTGTTTATAGATCAAAAAAATATAGCTTAAGGACAATATTTATAATAATTATTGATAACGTATAACAAGATTATGAGATTAGCTGATATCACCACGCGAAATAAGTAAAATCTTACTAATAAAGGCGAAAGTTTGTGGGGATGTATTTGTGTTTGTTACTCTTGAACACAAGAAATAAGGACGGGAATAATTCTGAAATAATATTCCACAAAAAATCGATATACATAAATTATAAGATAAATGCTATAAATGCGCATAATATTTACTTACAATGGTATGTATTGACCTAGAACTACATACGGTAAAAAGACAATTTTATATGAAGGTGTACAGTTTTTTAACAAATTACCGAGAAAATATTAAACAAATTATATCCCACATACAATTAAAAAAAAAAAAACTATTAAAAATCTATATATCACAGGTTCCTTCCAAATACCTATAGACTAAATTAAAATACTTACTTTAGTATATTTTATTTAAAAAATATATTAATACTTAACCCCTTCGTTATTATTGTAAAAAATAATCTTAAAAATACTTAAAGAATAGTGATATTCATCATAAAATATAACAAAAATAATTGTTTTTATAGGCTCATCCATATACCATCTTGCATCTGTGCGAAGCGTTATGCTTATCTGCCTACCGACACTGTTAAGCACGCAAAATTATTTTACTTTGCAATTTGCGTCAATTATAACTTTATACTGTCTACCCTTTATACTACTTAAGTTGATGTAATCGATTCATGATTCAATTACAAAAAAATATTAAGTACCCACTAAATACGTTCATGCATGCTCAAGAGTGTTCAATAGCATTTAAGTGAAATATTTAAGTTTCCATGCAAGTGAACAATGTTCTTTTGGAAATAAAGAATCTTAAACATCAATAAGCCAGTATAACATGACCTATTTTATTCATCTTATACAAGGGTGCATTTTTAACCAAAATATTTATTCGTCATAAAATCCTTCTAAGCTTTGATAGGAAAGTAAAACTTTCGACGCGCGTACAATTAAACGTACTAATTGCGTTACAACCCTTAGCGTGCATAACTTCATTACAGTGCAATTAGCTTAAATTCACGGATCGATCAGTGAATGCAACGGAACGATTCAACACACGTACAGTTTGTCGGCACTAAGACACTTTGAAGCATTGATTGGAGCGTGTACCGAGGAGGTACACATGCCAATCTGGTAAGCTGTGGACATAGTACTACACATTACAGATGCCGCAGCGTAAGTATTTTAGTGTTACTCATTTTTTCTTTCCAAAGAGAGCGAGTATTTAAGTATTTAAATGAGTATCCGCCTGGTATTTTGGACGGAGTTCATTTCGTTATGATATAGTGTTATAAAGATCTAAAAAAGGAGAAGTTATCAACATTTAACTCCATTACCAAAATAATCTTATGTTGTTAAGATGACATCTTACATACATAAATGCATTAGTGACTTTATTGATTGACTAGGCGATTCTGTTCATTCATTTTTTTAGCACAGCCATTTAAACTATGTTATCTTTAAATCAAGAATGATAATGGATATTTATAATCCGCTTGTAATATTTATAATAGAAGTGATCACTAAAATCGGCCACAGGTGCGTTGACGAAACAGCTTCCACATAGATGTCTAGCATATTTTTTTCTCAAAATTATGACAGTTTAAACAAGTATTTTTTAGTTTTAGTTATTAATGTCAATATTTGTCGCAATAAATTTACAACAGGTGTAACTATATCGGTTTTTACAAAAAAATATATTATACATATCTTTCAACTTCGTAAAATGAACCAAACTTTTTGAATCGAGTTTTGAAATATTCTTTATTGTTACAAATATTTGATAAGCTACAGAAAGGAGTAGGCGTTAAGTAGCAACTTTGACGCACTGGCAACTTCATTCAAGTAAGATTTAAGTGTCTTACATATTATTACGTAGTTGTCCCTAAGGTATAATGTGATATCGGCATGATATCGGCAGGTGTTACTTCTATGTACGCAACCATACACTAGTAGGAACACCGGAGACGCTTCAACAAAAGCACGTTAATGAGGAAATCGTGTACATAGAGGCTTTCGATTGGGGATTGAATGTAACGATTGAGTGAAAGTAAGCATCCGACGTGCATCGAACGGGTACCGTTGCAAGACAATTGAAGATCTCCGTCTGATTCTTGTTTTGCAGCGTTCATCACTTTATCCCTGCGTTTTAAAGGTGATAGAAACAATACGGTTCTACGGGGTACCACCGCATTTTTCTAACAAATTGAAGTAGCAGACGAGCAAGCAGTCCACCTGATGGTATGTTGTTAGTGCCGTCTAATATACCTGAAGGCGATCAGAGAAGCGCCGCTACTTCGGTCGGACTAAGATGGTCATATAAAAGTGAGACTTCCACCAAAACCAAAAAATTGCTTCACGCTAGAAATAGGTGTGGCAGTGGTACTATTATAGCGATTTTTTTTATAGTATGGAAGTAGCAAACGAGCTTGCAGCTCACCTTATGGTAAGTGGCTACTGCCGCCCATGGACATCTGTAATTAACTCTAGGTAAGATCAAAGTCTCACCTAAGGTTAGCCGCAGATGCTTTGTTACCCCTGAGGACTAAATTGGAATGCCTCGGAAAAGTATGTCTCCCTTACCACACCAAACAGGGTCCTTCAGCTACAGCTACAGGGTCCTTCTTAATGTAGCGTACCTTCAATATACTTCATAAAGTTTTGTACGTTTCAAAGCACTTACATCTTTCTAATATACATTTATAATATACATTTTAATGAAAGCTCATATTTTATTACGGAAAACCAGCAATCCAACATATATTAGATCACCCCGTACATCTATTTTCTCTATTATTTACGTTCAGACAAACGTACAAATCATGCAACAGGATGTATCATTTTATTGATAGTAGGTACAAGGTAGATCGAAGTTAGAAAGTGCATTTGTGATCTATGGAAAAGTGAAATATGTCTATATGCTTGTTACTTTACGAAGAAATTCGTTTTTTACACAAAGATTTCTTCAATGACTACAATGGAGTCAGATATGGCGTAGAAAGGCGCAGCTGGGAAGATTTACATTGTTATCGAAGAAGAATCCATTCCGGCTTGAGACAAACAAACGTAATAAGTCAATTACGTATTGTTATACGCAATATGATTACCATATCAAAAGTGCTTTCACAAGCAGAAGCTCCATTACTCCGGATCCATTATTGACGACGTTTTCAGACCACATGTTAATGTTCGACCTACATCCGAACACGACGATTACTCGTATCGTAATGGGTTAATAAAAAAGATAAGAAACGCAAAAATGATAGGGGTGGGAAGAAAATAGGCGGCCACTATCAAACACAAGGAAACGGCGAAAGATATATGAGAGAAGTCTATTGATCTTATAATTATTATAAATGATTACCATTGATATTTGACCACTCATGTGGTGGTGCGCTCACCATACCTATCTGACACGCAGTGGGTCCTGGGTTTGATCCCCGGCCAGACAGAATAATGAGTTTAGATTTCTGTTCTGGATCTGGGTGTTTGTGTGTCCATAGCACTCACGATACAGGCGAAAATCTATGAGTGTACAAACCGTTTACGTTTATAATTGAGTATACAAGACTGATGGTAAGTGGTGACTGCCACCCGTCGCTGTCTGTAACCAATGTCACATAGAACAGGGCTTCTACCTGAAACCGATTATATTTGCCTTGTCTCTCTTGAGGACTGAAATAGTTGTCTCATATGTAAGTTAGTTAACATTCGCATTCGCATCCACCGAAACGCAGAATTGCGTTACGGTGGAAAATACATATGATGGTGGTATTTCCCCGGTCGAACCATATTGTTTCACCTTTAAAATTTAGAAATAAGATTATGTACTAAATCAACATTCATTATTTTTACCTTTTTTGGGGAATAGAAGTCGGTTGTTTTTTTTTGTTAAAAAATTCATCCATAAGTCGGTAACATACATTAACACTTTTTACCGTGTAAGTTAGCGACGGCACATAACGTGTTAATTTAATTAACATGCAATCAAGTAAAGATTCCCATGTTATTTGTTCCATCACGTTGAAAGAAAATGTTTAAAATAATATATTTATATTGTATTATAATACTGTAAACTACAGTTTCGAACATTTATCGCGAAAGAAAAATAGGCCGCGCTTTTATCGAATTCAGCATTCGACACAGCAAGATATATTGGAAAAGTATCGTGCAATATCTTCCAAGCAGTGTATGGGAACGGTTGTAATTGTAAAAGAAACTCACATTTCGCACGAGATTGATATAACTGCGTTTACACAAGAAATTACTTCACTGCTACTCGCCTCTTTTACGACTTTATTTGGACATGACATTTCAAACAAATGTAATAAACGGCAGATGGCTACTTATTTCGTAAGGCACTTAGTATCACATATAACACTCACGAAGTAGTAAACTAACATAGACAAAGAGTAGAATGGGGTGCAGGTGGTACTGCAAAGTCAAATTGTTTTTAGAGTGGGATACTCTCTTAGTTGAAAATGCAATATCACGTGGATAGCTAATTTGATCTAACTAAAACAAGATACATAAGATCTAACTTTACACATTTTTAAATAAAAGATCCTACATTATTTTAAAACTCCTTAAATATATAATAATGATATTTTTTTATACTTCAGTAATATTCTACATTTCTACTTCCTTATACCGATTATGATACTGAAACATTTTTATATGTATTTATTTATAGATGTGTAAAAACCCATGCACCATAAAATTTCTGCGACATTCTACCTTATAGCTACAGCTATATTATAATAATGTCAAGTCGTTAGAATGATACATCATTCTAACGACTTGACATTATTATAAAGCCTGTGCCTTTAATATTTACTTATAAACGAAAGTATAAATACAAGATTTACAAGACAATACACCTGCGAGAAAAGGCTTTTACCCAAAGATAGAACGCGAGGCACACTTTGGTAACTGCCGATGATAACTTATTTGAATCGCCATTCTGGGCCGAATTTATGGCTGATTTAACTCGTTCTTTTGCAAAAGAACTTTCCATAGTAACCATCTAGATAAGATATAAAATAAAACATCCTTTGTATTTCTTCTTTGATAAATTCTCTTTGCAACAACCAAAGGTCAGTTTGGGCGTTATTTTATCTATAAAAGTAATGTATAATATTCAAATTAAGGGTCGTGATAATTTTTATTGGTTATTTTTCGTCTTCAAATAGTTTTAAGGTTGACTGCCCATTGGCTACTAACTCTTAATACATAATAGCTAAAGTTATCTGGTCGCTTAAGCTACTGAACAGTTGATTAGTTGATGACTTGCTGCTTGAACATCCAAGCATTTGATTTAATTAGAAAATTGTCTGCAGTCGATTGTTTACGCGTCTGTATAGATGGATAAGCTTTTGAAAACTTGCTTTGACAATAAATTTAGCGTACGAGGTAACCACAGTTGCTCAAGCGCTAGAAGTCAAGCCAAAAGCATTGTAACTAATAGAGTAAGTAGCCGTTTTTGCTCACTCACGATGGACTTAGCCTTGCTCTTTCAATCTGGTAATGTGCATGCCATTTAATAGAATTGCCCATTATTATTACAATGGAAATCAAATATTGTTAAAATAGTCGTCTATACAAACTCGTTACAACGATAAGATACTAATACTCAATTGTATTATATTTATACTGTTCCGTTTTAAGAATACTTTTAATAAAACGTCACACCACAATAAATATTTGTTGCGTAGGGAAAAAATACATTTAAAATTATATTAACCTGCCTTCTGTGTACTTAGATATTCTATACAGGTACATTTCTATCTGATATTGAAGCAACTTTTGTACCAACTTTATAGTCCCGTAAGTGTAACGATAGGCAACCCGGACCCTTTATCGACATTGCCTCAAATCCCGGCCCGTATTAGGAAAACCACTAAACACGGAACTTTTTGATTTGGCAAGTCTATTGATACAGACACAATGTAAAAAAAACTCTCAAAATTAAAAAGTAAATCAGCAAAGTTAAATCTGAACGAAAGGATAACGTATAAGCAATTTATAAGACATTTAATTCAACATACACAATAGGTAAGTACTCAGTTATGTCTCCTAGTAAAAAGTAAAGTTTGTTGGGTATGTAATTAACTTAGAATATACATAGTTGTGGATTTAATTTGATATTATTGTGGATCTCAATACTTTATAAGGTCGACATTTTAAGCGATTGCAAC
This sequence comes from Cecropterus lyciades, assembly GCA_002930495.1. Lineage (NCBI taxonomy): Eukaryota > Metazoa > Arthropoda > Insecta > Lepidoptera > Hesperiidae > Cecropterus > Cecropterus lyciades. The sequence continues at coordinate 266,992 of MOOZ01000153.1, forward strand.
ATAGGACCAGGTACCCAATTCGACTGTTTTTATATGAATTTGACGGGCTTATTAACACGTAGTGTTTTTGATAGGATAATCCATTTGCGATAACGATGATGTATTGAGTGTCGAGGATGAGTTACGATCACGTACATATAAGACGACGTGATGGGAGTTCCCAACTTCCTAATGTCCTCGCAGCATTGTGCGTCAATAGATAAATAGACGAATTTGCGTATTATATACGAGTCGCAGAGTAGCGGAACAATTATTTATTAATGCTTAAGGATTTGAATTTGATTTTAGACGAAGAGATGGTTTTTTTTTAACTACTGGAGGTGCTATAGTACTCCAAACTAAATATATTCTTTCTTTCTGAGGAAGAATTAAAAGAAATATATTTTATTTACTTTGAAAAATAGTCTTAAATGTGTAAAGCCTGATAATTCGCACTTGTGCGTCAGATAGGTCTTAATATAATCATACAAAATAAATTAGCTTTCAGTCTTACCTACGTCTGAGAGTAAAATTATGCTTACAGTAAATTATATTTAAAAGTCTTGTAATAAAAATCATAACAAACAAGTTTTTATTTACCTAAATTAAATTAAATATTTGAAGTTACATTACTTTTAACAAGTTGTATTATTATACTCCGTCCAGGTAATGAACATTACTTCGCAGATTAGGTAAAATTGTTGAAGTTAGAACTAGAGTTTATTTATCATTGGTTTATTCTGTGCGTTTACTGCCATAATGAACAATTTTGTCGAAGCGCCTATATTCCAGGGTATTTCGCTCACCATTAATAGAACAGTGAGAAATAAATCTAAGCTGGCATCCACAAAACTGATCGTCCTAAACATACTCCAATGATATGTGTCAGGGGGCATCTCTTTCGACTTTATAAGGTAGAAATAAAGCCACATAAAGAGTGTACCAACTTAACCCACTTGACTTCGTGCAGAAACGCGCCGTCCGACTCATCAACGACCTAAGAATCTCCGATTGATTAGGACCCTTAAGGTTGCGAAGGAGCATAAGCTCACTTTGCGTGTTCCACCTTCCTTACAATGGCAAGTGTTCTGAGGAACTCTTTTATCTGGTACCTACTTCACCTTTCCTTCATGGCACCACTCGCGGAAGGATGAGTTTCGATCCACATAAACTGCACTTGAAACGGTCCTGCACGGTTTGGTATGCATCCTCTTTCGATGTATTCCCGAAGGGCTCTCTCATATGAAACTCTTCAAGAAAACTGTAAAAAGAGCTTTCTTCGGAGCGATCTCCGCTTTGAAGAAATAATTGGCAAATTCTATGGTGTTGTAAATATCCCTATGCGATGTTTACCTCTTATTGAAGTGAAAAAAGAGTAGCTATCAATGTTGAGCTCTGTTGTGAAGTCGCTTTAATTCAAAGTTTGAAGTTTCGAATAACTTTGAACACAAAATATGTTATAGACTTCTGAACATCAGACGCCGAAATTCATATTATAGATCCAAAACTATTGTCCATGAAATGTGTCTTACATTTCATAATTATCAAATTTAAACTGAATTCAACAACCAGAGCTATTCAATTACCAGCGATCAATAGCCGAATTGGGAAACGCCTGAAGTGGCTTCACCTCACTTCTCTATTGAGCCAAACTACTACTAAAACTAATAATTCCCGTCAATATCAGAACAATCAGTGCCAAGTTTAACATTCGTGGAATTCGTGAGAAGTGCTCTTCGTTCATAGTCTGTATAGTATATTGTCTTACAGGATAAAGGATTTCTAGAAATCCGCATCGCAACATGTAGTACGTTTCAGATTTCCCTATAAAATCATGCCCATCAATCTGTACTTTATATTCTATATTATTAATTATTAATAGTATCATAACACTGACGCGTTTGTTTGTTTGGTTAAACGCACTAATCTTAGGAACTGCTGGTTTGAATTGAATAATTATCAATTTCTTTAAAATAAAACATTATATCAGATATCAGAGCACAGTCCATTAGTGTTTATAACTGTGCAAATAAAAATTGACTACTTTTACCCCAAAAAATGTAAGACCTATAAAAAAAATTATTGGCAAACTTTGAATGACACTTTCAGGCAAAACCACACTTATCTTATACTGAAAATCTGTCTGAAGTCATTCATATAATGACGGCATTATATGATGGGAGCATACGCTCCAAATAAATATATTTACATTAATACAAAACAATGATCATTGGTTAAGTTTGTTGAAAATTCAATAAACCCTTTAGGAAAAGCAGTAAGTTCCAATTCCAATATATTTCAGACAGAAAATGTCTCACAATATGCACGAACGGATACATTTCGATACGCTGAGAAGATTCCGACCAGTTTCCACGCTTCGTGAAGTAGCAGATCGTTATTCTATATTGCGGAATTTGTGAACTGCTGGAGACAGTGTGTACTTGTTAATGGGTGACAATGAAATAATGCGTATTTTATGCAATATTTTTTCGCAATAGTAAATATTCATTATTTTTATACAGACACGCTAATATCCATTACGATATCGTCATTTCAACCTCAATGGAATACAATTATCAATAAAAATACACTTACCTAAATATATAATGATATCCGGTTTATATCATACCAATATGAAAACACGACAGGCAGTATAATTAATTAAATTTTTAATTCTTTACCAAATTAAACAAAATAATTTAATCAAACACTGTATTTAAATTAGCTAAAAATTAATTTGGTAATAAAATAAATTATTTGATCACTTTGTAAAACCTAGATGACCACTGCGCAAGCGCTGATATGTGGTAGTTACAATTTTAAAAAGACAACAAACATTACGTCGGTAAAATTTCAAAGTAAATAGCAATAAACAGAGCACTTACAGTTACACTGCACTTCCTGTTCGTCGATTACAATCTTCAAAGTAATTCGAACCACTTTATTTTGTCGACGTCTCAAGAACATTGAATTAATCTGATACCCAATAGTCTTTAATTACCAAAGTGTTAGGAGATAGGCAATGCATTAAGTTACCGCTGCATCAAATCTGGGTGTAATTACGAAGCGCGGCGTCAGCCAAGATTTGCCAATTAAGGCAAAATGTAGCTAAACTGAACCTACTCCACCCATATAACTGCTTCATATTGCCATGATTTTAATCAAAGTCGATTAAAATATAATTTAAACGAAGAAATATAAGCCAGTGTCTGTTATAAGCCACTTTTTTCTTCTTTAATATAAACTTCGTTCTTTTAATATGAATGTAAAAATATGGGAATTAAAGTAATAATAGCTGTATAAAACACCTAGGAACTAAAATATAGTCTCAGACACGTCTCTGATTTTTCAAGTATGTTCGTAAAATAACATATCATTTGCTTTTCCAAAAGAAATATCGTTAAGGAAACCTATATAATAGGCAGGAAATATATAAGTTATATATGTTTAAGCAGAAGCGCGTAGCAAACAAATTTTAAGGCGTTATATAAAACTACATAAACGAATACTCAAAGTATACTTCTTAATTTTACCACATAATAATCACACATAATTTCCTACGGAAAGAAAGCGCTGTACATAGCTATTTTTACAAAATTAAGCCATCTGCATAGAATCTGAGTGTAATTGCGAAGCGCGGCGTCAGCTAAGACTTGCCAATTAAGGCGATCGGTAGCGGAACCGCTCGCCCACTCAGCGCGCAGTCGAGCGGCAACCCCCGCATACGCTGCCCGTGCACTTTATTTTAATTTTGAACCATATAAAAGCTTTTTAAACGACTAAATGGTTACGTTTTTTGGTTTTTCAATCTGGCCCTTTTTACATATTTTGCGTATTTTACCTAGTTACCTTATTACTTTGCAAGCACTACTTGTAAGGTATAGAAATCATATTCATAGTTTGTCTACAAGTGGTTTAGTAGGAATATCAGGAAATGCATTTACTCTAGTACGACTCGTGCATCCAGTGATATGCTAGATCTCATGCTAAATTACATACAATCCAGTAAGATTTGATACCTTATTTAAGACCTTATCAAATCGCGGTCGTAAGATGCAACATCAAGCATGTAGTACTGGTTTAAACAGTAAATTGTAAATCAATCAATTAATTAATTAAGAACCAGCACCCAGATACCTGTTTTCTATCAAAAAAACCGCATCCAAATCGGTTTATCCGTTTAAAAGCTACTTTTCCACAGACAGACAGACATAGCAGTCAAACTTATAACACCCCTCTTTTTGCGTCGGGAGTTAAAAACGAAATGTTATTTATATTTTTGTATATATTTATTTTTGCAAACAGTTAATAAACTCATAGTTAAATTAACCTTTGATCAGTAATCGCGAGTGAAATGAGAATAATACATTAAAATATTAACATCAAATTGACAACGCGTTGTTGATTCATATCCCGTTCAAAATTAAAAGATGATTTAATTTCAATACAATGACTGAATCTCATTTCGTGCTTAATGACACAAAACTTCATAAAACACATTTAAATACGTTAATACTGCATTTAAACTGTAAAACATTTCTCGTTATTATTTGAAAAGAGCGTACATTTAACGCGTAGAATGCGCTAACTGAATATAAGTTCTGTAAGCTGTTAGTCTACATATGAATAAAACGGTCGTATTCATTAAAATGTTTATTCAATTTGTCTACATTCAGTAGGCGCGAGCTTTTATGAATAATCATAATTCAGTAACAGTTTATCAATTCAGATTCATTCACAAAAATACCTACTTAGTAGAATACTTTAGGAATTACTCGTTAAGTTGGAAGTGGACGATTTAGACAGTTCGATTTAGATTTTGATTCAATTTTAAGACCTTTGAAAACGAAATTCATTAAGCCATTATTGTCACATTACTGTGCACGGGGATCCTGTTAAAGTGAGAAGGGTTCAAGCCATGGCGCGGGCCAAATTTTTTTTGTAAATAAGTCGTAAAAAATCCTGACGATGGTTTTCTTCACTGTTATAACAAATGATAATTTTGAAAAATCTAAGGTGCGATACCATAGATTTCATCCTGGAATCCGATTGAGAGTCTAAGTTTCAATCATTATGCTATCAGTGCTGATGTATGGTGACCAATTTACCATCCAAATAGCTTACGACTATTAATAGACATTGTTCTGAAACTTATCATCTTCCACCTAACTGGAAATGCGAGAAGAAATTCAATAAAAACAAAAGAATCCGTCCGAAACAAAGGTAAAATTAAGCAGAAAAAGAAAAAAATAAGTAGCTCATTTGAACGTGATTATTCTCCGCCTTTGAGACTTGAATCGTATCTTGAAGGTGTATTCTTTCCTACTTAGGAAAACGAACAATATAAATTCTTTATCATAAAGCTTTGTCAGAGGAACTCGAAGAAACTAGATATACAACTTTACTACAACAAAGATCAACTGCTATTTTTATTAAATTGTTAACTTCTTTTTACATCTCTATTGTAATTGTATTTGTTTCTATTTTAAATACAAATATATGGAACATCATACTATGTCGTGTATCATGACGTCAAACAAAATCAATGCGACTTCTAATGCTACCCTATGAAAGCAAATAAATAAAAAAATATTTTATTATATATTTAAAATATTTGAATGGACTAACACACCACTTTCATTTCGTTTTTTAGTACCTATAGAAATTAATAAGAAAATAGGTCAACCCGTACCGTAAGATATCGGTCTTAACTAGCACTTCTCCTTCTCTTCCCATGAGTGACGTAGGAGTCTAAAAGATAAGAGATAAAATTCCAGAGATGGGCAGTATTTTCCTGCTTCTTCAACATCATCTATGGTCATCAACAAGCATGCCAATACGACTATTGACAAAGACTCCCAGTAAGGAAGTCCTGTGTCCAGAAGTGTACCTCAAAAGTAATAAATGGGTATGGGGATAGATATAATATTATCTGAGGTAGCAATAGTAGATTTTAGTAGATATTACAGGTTCTTATTATAGGCAATACCTAAGTTCCTAACAAATTATCTAATTGCCCCTTATTTTATTTACTTTAAGACTTGTATACAACGTACTTCTAAGGCTTAATGAGCATAACTACCCTACCAAAGGAAATGAGGTAAAACGCGATATCCAGTTTCATTCAATATTAAAATGTATTGGTGTCTGAAATCTAATCTCAACGACACGAAATACCTTCTTACCTCCAAAATAAGAGAGCTTCGCTTAGTAGATTAAATTCGGAATTCTCGTACAGATCAAACGGAATGTAATTTAATCTACCTCTAAGGGAATTTCTCAGGTTATCCCGGGATCATCACCTGGTAATATCAAAAATTAATTACGAAGTTAATTCAAATCTGGGGACATTAGATTAATATATTTAAGAGAATATTCTTGTGTTAAGGCAATTTTAGATGCTTAGAACGGAATTAATGCTTTGGCCTTCGTTATTACTTATCGTTTGATTATATGTTATAGGAAGATACTCAAGACAAAGATTTCTTTTGCGGTACATTGGAATTCAGGCAAGTAATTTATGTTTAAAGTGCTTTGTAGCAAAATATGTGCTATCTTATTACGAAAAACCAAAATACTACCAACAAAATACTGAAAGATAAAACAAGAAAATAAAAATCATTATAGTGAATTTCTAAATCTAACCCGATAAGTAATTGGATCTTATAACTGGCAATAATGTTTTATTTTAAGTGTATTCATTGTTGGTATTATTGCCAATATAGTAACTCGATATAAATTGAATTGGACTAACATTATCGTTTTGAGTTATAAGAAAGGAAAATAACAAGATTTTAGCATTTTTATTCCAAGACATTTTTTATAAATAGATTTATCAAACGAAAATTCGGATTAATGTTCGTTTGCAATCCGCATGTTCGTATGTTACCTGATGGTAAGTGGCTACGACTACCCATGGATATCTGTAATCAGCCCTAGATAAGATACTTACATGATGACTAAGTTGGATCGCCCTGGATAAGTTTTTCTCCCTCCAAACCTAAGTACAACAACGCTTTAGTCTACTGTTATTTGATAGAAATACGGTAGTGCCTCCAGAAGCGTAAAAGCTTTTGCCTTCTGCTTCTGTGGCAGAATTTTTCTTTTGGTAGAGTACGTCTTATAACCTACCAAACGTGTGTCATAAAACATACTCTATCACGAACATAAAATGTGAATAGACATAATTTACGGTTCTAAAACGTTTACAGCGGATTTTATAATTAATATAACTTCGATTGTCTCTCGCAGCGCCTATTTCTTGTTTTGTCGTGATCAAATTAAAGGAAACTTCGAATCGAGTTTTACTGATGAAATTTAATTACAACTCGAATTAATTTCCTCACCTAGGGGTCTTGTTATAAATCTGAATTTCGAACCTACGAAATATATTTTTAAATGCGTGGTTACAATTAAGTTAAGGTCCAATTTCTTTTGAATATCAGATTATGTTTAATGTTTAATTTTATTTATTTATGTTTAACACCTTAAACTAAGGGTTACAAGGGTAAACTTAATGCCTAATGGCATTCTCTGCCAGTCAACCCTGGGCGATGGCGATAAATTTTGGTAGGCGTATAAACAATAAACGCTATTATTTATTAAAATATCCTGTGTATAATTTATGGTGTATGTGGTTTCATTTCATTACTATTGAAATTAATTCATGTTAGTAAATATTCTACTCCTTTGTTTTGTGCTAATTTCACAGTTCAATAAAGCAATCTCAAAATATCGCACACTTACGTATGAAATTGAGGCTAATTTTATGGAAATAATCAATAAAATTAACTTATAATATAATCTAAAGAAAATGATAAAAAAGGAGAAACACGCGTTTTGAGCAAAACCTCTACGAAGGACAAAAAATAAAACACTACAAAAATTACTACAAGATATCATAGATGCAGTCACTTATCACCATAAACTATATATTTAGTTCCTGTCGCAATCTTGTCTTTTATGCATATTACTTCTACGAACTCGTTGTTACACATCTGCCAGGCGTCCCGTGACGGTATTTTTTTTTTATATGTAAACCTTCAACTATCAACTAAATAATCACTCATTGTCTACCAAATTAATAAATAATCATTATAAATAGGTTGTGTGTGTTATAAAAAAAAAAACAAATAATTACGAAATAGATTAAATTACTTTAAAATACATACAAATCATGCAGAGACAAGTACCACAAGGCATTAATAATTATAATGTACCCATAACTAACAGAAATACCGAAATACATATACATGCCTTAATCAATACATGCCTAAATGATTATACATTGAGATTTCAGGACACTATTACTGTCCTGGCAACGCTTAATTTCTATACACCCACTAAGACGATTAGTGTGCATTGCTGAAAACAATAGCCTGATACCGGAATTACAGATTCTACGGATATGAGCATGCAGCAAGGGATTGAACTATAAGTATCTAGGTGATTAAGTGTTAAGTACACCTAGATAGGCTGTTTATATGAGTGCTAGTGATAGGTACGCATTTGCGAGAAGTGATAGTACTAAAGTTTTATTTCAGCTACGACAAGGGCCACCATAAACAACAGCGATTCAGCACTATGCCGCAAAGAAATGCGTCGCTGAGCTTTGAACGTTGCCACACCACGTTGCTGTGTGCCTCTATTGAGACCGTTTATTTAGCAAACGCTGGAAAACGCGGTCAGTTGCTCGACGCGTCTAATAATGCTGTCGACTTCTGCGTTGCGACGGAAACCGTCGCCGATTTTGACAATGCCGCACCGAAAGTCTTTTATAATTATGTCGGCCCTAAAAGTACGGGTTTTATTGGATTATCAAGTATTGGTCACAAATTCCTGTAATTATACGGACAAACAATACGGAGAAAGTGCTACAATCGCAAACCTCATTTGCCCTTAATTGCCAAAATTCTCATTTGATCAAACAACGGACTACAAATCAATAATGCGGTTTTTCACTGCATAAATCCCGAAAATTATTCAGATTTATTTCTAATGTCAGATCAATTTCGCTTATATATTGCCAACTTATTTTAAAACAATCCATAATCAACCCACACGACATCTTCAGTCGATCCCACGCAAAACTCCTGCATCCACGACTGAATTTATAACTAAATAAAGACAATAAAAACTTTTATAAACGTGTTTTTACTATTGACTTTAAATTTTAGAGTATAGAAAATGGGCGAATAGCTATTTTTATTTTACCATTTCAATTTCAAACGCAACCCAGGCACACAATTAACTATTTTCTATGCGCTTTAGAGCACGTCGGATGTCTGATACAGGTGTCGCGATGCCACGCAATAACGTGTTGTCTATGTCCCCGGCTGTACTGTTCGGTTCAGGTTTCATAACGCAAACATTTTTCAATCTTTATTGGAGCATTTTGCCAAAAACTTTTTATTTAAAGAGTGGGTAAGACTTAATATAAACAATACCGAAGAGTAAAATCAGTTCGTTTGTCTGGCAAAGTAGGTTCTACCGAATTTATAGCGAAATGCAGTTTTTGCTTTTCGGTGAAAGGGTTTGAATGCTGCTGCTCTAGAGTGTATCATCTGTGATCAGTTTCAGGTAGATCCCTTGCTTTGCATAGAGTTTGTTTACCATCGGGCGGACTGAATGCTCGTTTGCTAATATGAAAAAATATTGTAAAAACCAAGTAGATATTGACCTTAAAATGTATAGCCCAAGAAGAGTCTGATTTTAAATTTTACATAAGGTAATTAATGCTAATTAGGCAATACTAGCTGTGTGTTTAAGTACCCGTGCTTCGTGAAAAATAAAACAGGTTTTACTCGCTCACCAATGGAGGTATGTACATGAAAAATCATAAGAACCTTGTATATGCCATCAAATGTTTTCTATTTGACGACCCACTTGGTGGAGCGGTCACCATAACGGTTTGACACGCAGTGGATCCCAGTTTCGATCCCCGGCCAGACAGACATCTGAATGATGAGTTTAGATTTTTTGTTCTAGGTCTTGGTGTGTGTGTATTCGTCTTTGTGTGTCCATGACACCCACAACACATGAGAAAGTCCTACTGTGGGGCTATGAGTGTAGAAAGCGTTTATTTTTAGCGTTCTCTTCTTTATTTAAAATGAAAATATGCAAGTCTAAAACCAAAGGGAATAGTGATGTCACTTAAATAGTCGCCATGTTTAGATAGAAATATATTGAAATCAACTGTATCCCTTAAACTGACCAGTTAAATAAGCTACATCCATGCAAAATTTCATATTAATCGGACCAGGTTCCACCAGGTTCGAATCGGTTCTTGCGTAATTGAGTAATACACAGAGACACAGACACACGCCATCTCATTTTTAAATATTACTATAGATATACATATTTTTTCTTTATTAATCTTTTTTCAAACAACAGCTAAAATCATTATTTAAACCACCGTCAAGTTTAATCATGAAAACTATTATATTATATGAATAATTCAGATAAAGAACCTGATTACATTAAAATAATTTAACGACGCTAGAAGATCTATTTAAAAAAATGCAATCATTGCACAAGTGATTGTTAAAGAGAAAGTGTTTAAGTCATAATGTTATGAAAAGGTGTTAAATATGTGGCTTACCACACTTGAATTACGTAAAGAGAACGCTAAGTGGCTGGCGTAGCTTCATTCACAATATGCATTATCTTAACGATAATCGTATTATAATTATAAATATCTTTGCCTATTACAATAATCTTGAAGACGTTTTAAATGCGCGCTAGGCCATATTTTTTAATAAGTAGCTCAATTTAATGAGTGGTTTTGTAATTTACACGAAATAAAATTTTAACATTCCGTTTTATTGCTGTCTGAAGAAATATTTGATACATTAAACTGACATTGTACCTGGGATGGCTAACAGAGACGTTTAAATTTAGTCATCAGGGGCAGCAACGCATCTGTGGCTAACTTCAGATAAAACTCTGATGTTATCTGCGATTTATTACAGATGTCCGTGGAAGGTAGTAGTCACTTACCATGCAGGTGAACTGCATGCTCGATCGCTCCTTCTCTATATTAATAACTAGCTGAGCCCGCGGTTTCACCCGCGTTTAAAAGAAATGTAACGTGACATACATTAACCGAAATTTTATACTTTAATAATCTCAAATTTATTCTTTTACCGGTACCACCGCCGTACCTTATGCCGGTACCACCGCAAATGCTTCGTCTCGCAATTTTTAAATCTGTAATATCTTCGAAAATATTCATTTAAATCATACGCTGTAAAGGGCCATATAGATCTATATTAAATCAACCATGTATTTAAGATATTTAATTGGATAAGGATTAATGCTGTATTGGGTAAGGTCGCGTCGAAAATTAGCCATTATTTGTCGTAAAGAGTAAATGACAAAAAAATATATTGTGGGATATCCATAAAAGATAGACATATACCATCGCGGAGTTTTCTGTAGACCTTTTCAATGTGTACTATACTTAGTATATTATTTTGATAAATCTCGTAGGGTTCAGCCTGCGTTTGCAATGTAAGCGGAAAAAATGCAATTATTTACGACATCACATTAGAAACGTTAAAAATAACAGTATTTCTCCACTATTCTGTGGATGTTATTATACATATAAACCTTCCTCTTCAATCAGTCTATCTATTAAAAAAACGCATCAAAAATCATTTGCGTAGTTTTTAGAAGTAAAAATTTAAGCATACAAAGGGATATAGGGACAGAGAAAGCGACTTTGTTTTATACTATGTAGTGATAATAATAACAAGTTGTTGACATCACAAGATGAAGCCATTGCAGAATATTTTGTACGTTGCGTATGTACGTCTAAATTACATTTCTCATTGAAACAAATATGAAACGCTTCACAAACCAGATCACGCCGCACAAAAAGATTTGAGGTTAGCTGTGTTTCGATCTTTATTTACAAGTGTTCGCTGAAATAAATTCAAGTTATTGGGAACATGTAAATTTGAACGAGCGTTCACAAAGGGATGCGACAGTACATTTTCAACCGCACATTTTGCGTTTGTTTCAAAGTGTTTTCAAATTGTTTTCGGCTTTTATTTTATTGTCAAAAAGTCAACCGAAAGAATATGAAAGTAAGAACTGTAGTAATTGGGTAACATACGATTATAAGTATTTCTCACTTTTATTATAATGTCTTGCCATCTTTATTTAAACATACGTCAGCGGTCAAATGGCGAAGATGCTGACCTTAATTGTATATTTCTGTCTATTTGTCCAGACACAAGAATTTTTAAAATATTGGCTCCTCTAACTATAATATATTAAGAACTAGATTTTCTATAAATAAATTCAAAAACCTAGAATGTTTAGTGGTGATTTTAAGTATTCAAAATAATTAAGCTTCGGTTCTTGGATACTCAAATTATTTATTTTTTACAAATTTTGGTTCAATATATTCACAGAATTTAACTTTTTAGTAATTATACGTTATATTGTTAAATTATAAAGCTTAAATTACACGAATAGTACAAAAAATAAAAACAAATAATTCGCAGAATAAAAGGCGAAAAAACTATATAAAGCTGTTGTGGGTGAAGCCTTTAATTATACAGACTCCCAGTTAGTAAAAAATGCACTAACGTTTTATTCATGCATACAATACTGGTGAGGCGATAAATTGCACGCAGCTTTGTATAAATCCTCGATGTATCGATTTATTTGTGTCATACTATTAATTATAAAAAATAAACATAAACATGAACGCTTTCTACACTCATAGCCACACAGTAGGATTTTCTCCTGTGTCGTGAGTGCCATGGACACACAAAGACGAATACACAAACACCCAGACCCAGAACAGAAATCTAAACTCATCATTCAGATGTCTGTCTAGAAGGCGATCAAACCCGGGACCCACTGCATGTCAGACCGGTATGGTGGCCTCTCCGCCACGCAGGTCGTCAATTTGGTCGTCGGCCAAATATATACCTACATATATGTTTTTTTTATAACATTGAAGTAGCAAACGAGCATGACGTCCACCTATTGGTAAATGGTTAAAGTCACTACCGTCCTTGGATATCTATGAGAAACTTCATACAGAACAAGGTTTCTATATGAAGTCAATCACAGATGCGCTGCTACTCCCCAGACCTAAGATGGTCGCCTGCTGCAAAAAGTGAGCCGGCAACCCCTTCCATCGAAATGCAAAAACAGATTCAATATATAGAAATAGGTGTGGCGGTGGTACCTCTCCGTTTGTACCTACCACCATATTTATCATTGATGTAACATAATTATTTCGATTAACAGTTCAGTGAGACGACCGAGAGTCTGTAAACATCTAATTTTCCTTAAATTAATACCATTATTAGATATTTTAATATTAAGCCATTATAACCAAAGTAACAATGCAACAGTATACAATATCAATGCATGAATATTAAAGAAACTATGTAATGGTGTATATGTAATTATGTATATAGAAGATGACGTCATAGAACCAAATTTACTGATTGCAATCATTTATGACACGTGTGTAGGTAAAATTGGATAGTACAATTTTAAGGTACGTAAACGAAAATGCCATTGAAATTTTGTGCAGAGATGATAGCAAGGGACCTGATGGTGCGTCTCTTGTACCGTAGTAATAAGGCCGCCCCTGATGTAGGATGTAACATGTTTTGACGTTCTGGCCGCAGCCTACATATATAACACCTGCAGTAGAGTTGGGGCTGCAGCCAACCGCGCTCAGTTTCTCAAGCGCCGCTCAAATACTCTTCTACTATAAAGGATTAGAAATTTGCGGCGCTTACGAATAAGACTTTAGATCCGAAAACCTTTTATTATGGACATGTCCACCAGAGT
>MOOZ01000153.1:289177-305377 GCA_002930495.1 Cecropterus lyciades
CGCATAGATGGCGCTGTTTACAATAATTAAATTTAATTGCGCCTGTTTATACAATCGTCCTTTAGGAATAAACTCCAGTCGTGCGTCGGAACTGACACTCACTTTTTATTTTTATTACTAAGTTATTCCTGCGGTTCCGCCGGCCTCTGTCACCTCTACCACGGCAATGAGTATTTTATGTGTTAATCCAGATCATAAATTAATTTCAGCAAAATCCGAACAGTATTTTTGTTTCAAAGAGTAACAAACACACATTCTCACAAACTTTCGCCTTTATAAAATTAGTAAGATTTTTATTAAAAAAAACATAAACGCTTTTTACACTCATAGCCCCAAAGTAGGATTTTCTCCTGTATCGTGGGTGCCACGGACACACAAAGACGAATACACAAACACCTGGACCCAGAACAGAAATCTTAAGTCATCATTCAGATGTCTGTCTGGCCGGGGATCAAACCTGGGACCCACTACGTGTCAGACCGGTATGGTGACCGCTCAGCCACGCGGATCGTAATGTAATCCATGTAAAAGCTATGTAAAATGTAAAAACTATAAGTACTTACATCTACATGTGTCTCCACCAGCAAATCACTTCTTGTACTTCGCCAAGATTGTGAATTACCTGAAATTGAATTGAAAAATGTATACATTTTCACTATAATTTAAAAATATAATTAAATTTAACTACATTCATAAATTTTAAAGTTATAATTAGTGTAGATGTGTTTGTATTTTATTTACAAATGTCATATTTATGATATTTGTAATTGAAATATGCAATAAATAAATAATCGTATCATATAAAATGTCATAATGCATAATAAGTCCGAGGGTTTCTATTTCTTTGTAAATTTCTTGTATAGTTATAGTGTATGTTTTTGTTATGTATAATGAGTCTAGATTTCTGTAGGAATATTATCATTAGCTGCGATTAAAATCAAATAGTATAACGTACTGCAAGAGAAGATGGAATGTCTGTTATCAATAACAATTTCATCTCGTACAAGTTGGCATGTTTGACGCGCCTTAGCGTTGGGATGCAGTAAGCCAACTCCTAAATAAGCAGAGTAACATATAGATTAAATTATTAAACCCCCGTAATCCATTCGGCGCTTCCAAAACCGTATCACGAAACTATTATAACTTAGATTACGAATCGTATGTCTGTTATTTAGAAATTGTATTTACCTCCTAATGTACGATACGGACTTATTTATCTCACTACGTTGGGAACTCTTTTGCCCAGAAATATTTGTTGCATCCGAGGAGATTTCTTAATAAATAGTTAAATTATTTGACAAGTAAGCCTGATGTTAAGTGATCATTGCTACCCATAAACGATTCTGTAATCAATTAAGAGTTACAATACCTCGTTATTCTTGATTGATACAGAATTCACTTGTAATTCCTGTACCTACTACAAGGGCTAGTTAACGCCTCATTTAAATTTTTAACTTACTAAACCCTTTAGAATAGTGCTAAGATAGAAATTACTTGGCAAGTGTGACACCTGAATTAAATATCTACTACATAAAAACTGTAAATGTAATTGTAAAAGCTGTAAAAATAACTGTAAAAAAGTTTATGGCACGCGAAAGTAAGAAAATTTTTGATTTCAGATTTATATTACAACATAAATATTTTCACAAATTAAACAAACTTGATTAAAGCTTCATTCACGCATAATTTCAGGCATGATGAACTTTTGAATATTAATACCTCCAAGATTTTTTTCAAGTTTTTCTCATTGATTTTCTGGTTCTACGAGCTGTGCCCGCAGTTTGGTCCGCGCTTCTTATATTATTCCATGGGAAACGTTTAATTTTCAGTATAAGAAGCCAAGATCCTACTTCAGACTGTCACCTATTTCTGTGCCAAATTCTATTTAGATCTGTTCAGTGGTACTGGCGTGATTGAGATGCAAACATCCAAACTATCGCATTTATTAAAGATGATCAAAGTTAGTCAGAGGTTGAAGAAAATCAAAGAATAATTAATTGAATTCAAATTACGTATTAAATTCAAATAATAATAATATTTTCCAAAAAAACTTCCATACCACAAAAAGGATCCTTTGGGAACACGATTAAAAATAGGGTACCATATTAGACACTATGGATTCTCAAAAAAAAAAACAGAAATGCAATTTTGTGTTTCATATTTTCTGGTATTTATGGCATCTCATATTTTTCTGATATGAATTTTTTACTCACGTTTAAAAACTAGGACACGTGATGTCAACTATAAGTAACGAACGCCGTTAACTGATTAAAAACCTCAGATTCAGACGTAATGGGAATCTAGGTATATATTTAGGCATTTCCATTTGCAAGATTACTCTTTATTTGAAAATGCTAGAAACTAATATGACGGCCTACATTTTATTTTAAATATGAAATTTTGTAGTGGAACCACCCAGGTACAGTAATTACTATTACCAAGGTTGAGTATGTTAAGAAAAATGTGGCGCAAACAGTAAAATATTGTAAAAAATATTTCGTAAGTTATGCATATAATGTAGTATATATTTGATTGAAATAGTAGTACAACATCGTAGATGGTAGATGGACCGCAGTTCTGCACACAGATACGTTTCTACCCTTGTGGCCCAAGTAGGAACCCCTGTGACAAATATCTCTATCTAACCTCAGTTTTTATACAACATAAAACACACACACTTTTTAAAACACACTTTCTACACTCATAGCCCCACAGTAGGATTTTCTCCTGTGTCGTGGGTGCCATGGACACACAAAGACGAACACACAAACACCCAGACCCAGAACAGAAATCTAAACTGATCATTCAGATGTCTGTCTGGCCGGGGATCGAACCCAGGACCCACTGCGTGTCAGACCGGTATGGTGACCGCTCCGCCACGCGGGTCGTCACATAAACAAACATATATATACATTTCATTACTGTATTGTTATAGATAGTAGTTCAGTCTAAAGGTAGAATAGCCTAGTAGTCTAGAGATACCGTCACGACTACATTTTTTTTGTATAGTATTGAAGTAGCAAACGAGCATGCAGCCTACCTGATGGTAAATGGCTACTGCTGCCCATGGTCATCTGTAATCAACCTTTGGTAAGATCAAAGTCTCACCTAAGGTTAGCCACAGATGTGGTGCTACCCCTGAGGACTGAGATGGAATGCCTCGGAAAAGTATGTCTCCCTTACACCATTCAGACCGGAACACAGCAGCGCACTGCTGTTATTAGGCAGAAATAGGTGTAGCGGTGGTGCTGCCGGAGGGAACCGCAAAGCTTTCTACCACCTAAAGATTTCTACCGAAGCAGTTTTTTGGTATTACTGAAACCCGGCTTCGCTCGGTTGGAAAGTGACTATACTATAGGTAGGTAGATATTTTTGTAGTTATAATCAACTTCAAGAAAGATCACCTTACAACTGATCACCTTAAAAAGATCACCTTAGACTTAGAAGCAGATACTCGTAAAAGCTGCCAGTTCGCTAGACGCCACCACTTGTAGTTGCTAGTTTACAGTTTAATATGCTGGTCCCAGTGCTAGCGACACCCAAATTCAAAGTCCGAGCATATTTATACGAACCTACACACGTTCTCAACAGCGCGGCAGCGTGATGCAGAAATGCGAGGTAAAATTTTGTAACGCCATCTAGTATAAAATATCAAAACTATGTAAGGTAAATAACGCCGCTAGATGACATGTTTATCCTATTTTTACGTGAATCGGCTTTAAGGAATTGAAGATGGCATCCGAGAGACCAATATGACGGCTATTCGCACCATTGGAATTTAACATAATACTCGACAATCCGAATTTTGTGGATATGACATATATCCACAAAATTCGGTGGATATGACATATATCCACAAAAGTCGACTCGAAATTAATATTTTTTTGTGTTTTATTATTTAGGTAAGATTTCAATCAAATCCACCGTACCCCTTGACGGAATTATTTATATAGATTGGAAGAGGTGCATCGCGGCTGACTTACATATCTGTGATTGGATTCAAGTAAAATAGTTCTCTATAGAGATGGTTACATTTGTCCCTAAACGACAATGACCAGTCACCGTGAAGTAAAATGCATGCATGCTTGTTAGTTTAATCTTGTAAAGAAATAAAATGATGTTATGCATATGTGGGTTCACCACAGGACATCTATTTTATAGACCCTATTTACATTTACTTTTTAACCATTTTATCATTTCCAAAATATTAATTTTAGTCGTCATAACATGGATATACGTATATAGGTACGCTAATTGAAACACGAATGGACTAACGATTACGCAGCCATTCGAACAATTATTTGGTAATATTAAAACCGGTAATTTCGAAACGATGAACCAATGAGCTGGATGAATGAATGGCCTAAGTGAATGTTTTCATATCAACCAAAACCCAATTTCGGATGATAATAGATTTAAATTTATAAAATTTCAACTGAATTGATTTTATATGTCAGCATATTTCACTTTTAATGGATAATGGAAAGCATCATACAAGTTTTAATTGCAAATTCATTCTGATGCGGAGGAACAATAGAACCCTATTTGTATAGATGTGTTTGTGCATTTAATAAAGTGAAAAATGAGCTCTTTATATTCCAAACCATTGTCTCTTCTGCATATGTTATTGTATGAATATTTTCACGTAATAAATGTTTATGAATAAAA
Organism: Cecropterus lyciades; assembly: GCA_002930495.1. NCBI lineage: Eukaryota > Metazoa > Arthropoda > Insecta > Lepidoptera > Hesperiidae > Cecropterus > Cecropterus lyciades. The sequence goes on from MOOZ01000153.1 coordinate 293,846, forward strand.
CGTTTTATTTGTATCACGTGTTTTGTTAAAACCTAATTAGTCAATTTAACACACATTAAATTAACAAAAATTAACACGTGATTTAGTGCTTAGGCCTCGTAATTTTTTTTTTATAATTTATATTGTCGTTCCTTAAGTAACCTAACCTGAGTAACGTTTAGTTCATCTCGTAAGAAAATGAAATTAAAGTCTCCTTCTTACAATACATAGCAGCTAATCAACGGATAAATAGTAAATATTAAAAGGCTTTCCAATATTGTTATGAATAAAACTTCCATATACTAATAGGTAAGAACCGCTACTGATTCTGTTATGTTTGTAATTGTTATGAAACACAGTTATAACAGTTTATAATCACAGATAACGTACCAACGCCGTGTTTAGATGTACAGATATAGTACCAAAAAGAAATGCAACAATTCAACGGAATGTTACTAAACAGGTTGATGAAGATTAGATAATATAATTATTATACTTTGTACAACGTGGCTTTTCTAGCGAACAAGTTGTAAACCGATTTAAGCCTATTACGAGTAACGAGATAAAGTCATTAAAGCAACCTTTCAACGGTTACTTAGTGTAAGCTTCAATTAGGTCTTTGTAAATGTGTTACGGTGTCGTTTAAACTAAACTCATTGTTTGTTATTATTATTTCGATGTTAGCAGAACCCTATTTGCTTCGACTACGGAGGCATCACCTCCACACCAATTTTTTGCCTAGTAACAGCTAAATTAAGCGTTGCTATGTTCTGGTCTAAAAGGTGTAATAAGGGACACATATTATCTGTAAGCAATTCTCAAGGCAAGACTCTGGTTTTCTTTTTCATATGGAACGTTCCACGAACCTTCTTAACTTTGAGTCTCAGGTTCTACTCACTGATACTTGTAATTATAAACTTGTATATGAGGATTTATTTATTTTGGTTATTGAAACGGTTCCTAAAAACAGGTTTAAAAATCAATACAAATAAATACAATGTTAAAAAAGGCTAATGCTTGTGATGGTCGGAAAATAACCCTTTCATCCCACCTCCTTTATTTGGCATCATTTATCTATAAATCCTAAGGCAAAATAATATAAAAAATATATTCTAAGATAGCCAAATATTACCAAGAATTTAACCTCACCCTGAACTTTTAACATCATTTGATATTACGCGCGAATACGAACAAGAAGATAACGGAAAAGAAAGTATGTATTTCATACGTTTTCATATCTGTATTTCTAATGCAATTTAAGCCTGTTCATATGATATAAGGGTATAAAGAAGACAGGGTGAGTTAATCCTCATCGTAAATTATTTGCGTATAAAGGCGTATAAAACAAACACAGATCCGCAAATCCTCTGAGGCGTGACTAATAAAACTCTTTCAGAATTTATAATGGAATACGTAATTAACATAATACCTACCTACTGTTTAACAAGGCTGGCGAAATGAAAGGGTCAAGAAACTTCTTACTTAACGTTATTAACTTAAGTTATACAGGGCGATATAATTAAGACCTATATTTATTTGCAATACAAAAAGTTGGCGCTCTAATAATTAACATAGAAGTACAATGACCGTAGATGTCGTTTTATAAGTTTGTTTAGCAAACGAGCATACAGCCCACGTGAGCATCACATCGACTGAGAGTGATCACTGCGGCCCGTGGACAGTAACCTCATATAACAACGTAGTTCTTTCCGAAGTCAGATGCGTTGCTACTTCCGAGGACTGAAAGTTGTCCTCATATGAGCTGGCAACCACTATATTCCCCGAAACGCTAGAACTGCTTTACGCTCAAAATAGATGTGACGTTGTTGCTCGATATAGATGTACGATGGAATCATTTTTGTTCAACCACCTTGAAATTTCATTTTATTTTATTTTCTTCATATACCTAAGTAAATAAATATTGCTTGAGTTCATCGTTTGTAATAAGACTGTATAACATTACATTATTAAAGCATTTTCATTAGTATTTATTTTTTCTGCCACTAAAATGTAACGCAAACTCCAAGACGAAGACTCGATAATAAATATTATTCGTAAGTAATAAAATACTTCAAGTAATCGTCTGTAACAGATATCGGAAATAACAATTACATTATCCGTATAAACGTTCGAGTGTACTTTAATGGCGGCGATCTATCCACTTTATCAATAAAACATGTGGACACCCGGCTCGACGTTTTAATTCCGCTAAAAGCGTCCATCTCATTGTGGTAGGGCAGATGATTCGGGAATATCCGGAATTCCCGTCACGTTTCCCAGGTGATCGCTAACGAGTTACACCCCGATGCCCGTTTACGATTGCACCGTCCCATCCAATGGCCATTCCATTCGACATTTGTACTTTTGAAACACCAAATCTACTTCGAAATCGCATTACCGTATTTTTGTGTTCATTATATAAAGAGTTCGGTATGGACTGCACCGCATATATTTGCAAAAAAAATGCTGCGGGACTAACAGAATAGAATTGCTTATAATTTTCAGAATTTTGTCTGTTGAAAAATATTAAACTAAAATTAAAGAGTTAAAATATGTTTATAGTTCATATTTTAAGATAACATATTTTGAGTCCTTATTTCATTAAATTTCGACCAATTTATCAACTTAAAGTTAAGTTGTAATTTTTAGACACGTGATAAATCGCGAAGCAAAGGCGGTAAAACTCTCTGTGGTTCGACTCCAGAAGCACCACCGCCACACCTATTTCTGCCTAATAACAGCAGTGTTATGCGCTGCTGTGTGTGTGCCTGAAGGGTGTAGTAAGGGAGACATATTTTTCCGTGGCCTTAGTTCTCAGGGTTAGTAATGCATCTGTGGCTAACCTTAGGTGAGACTTTGATCTTACCTAGGGTTGATTACAGATGTCATAGACGGCGGCAGTAGTCACTTATCATCAGGTGTTTACTACTTCCATACTATGAAAAAAAAACTATTCATATGTCTTACCGCTGTTACAATGAGCGTAGACCAACAATTACCGGATATTTTCAAATCACCCATAACGTTTCCGGTATGGTTTTACCGTTGCTATCCAATAAAGACAGTTGAAAATTACAGCTTAAGATGGTCTCTTAAGTATAGAAGTGGGCATGAAAATTACCCACAAAAATATGCGCTACAGTTAAGTTTCACTTGAGCATTGACTAATTATAAACTTAAATGGATTCAATTAAATTTAATCGTCTTTTAATGCAAAACAAACTGTGCTTTCATATCACTTATTATAATCTGAACTGATCTTACAATTACCTTTAAACTTTGCCATAACTTAAAGTGATTGGAACGTTTACATCATCGTGATCGAGCAAATGGTTTGGGAATTTGAAATATTCCCAAAGCAAAATTTCGACGATAGTAGTTAGTGTAGTCATGCATCTCGCACCTCCCATGCGGTTTCTAACGAACAGTTTCATCAGACAGTCATGGAAATCATCATTCCACTAGTCGTGTATCAATAGTTTTATCATAAAACGGGCACTTTTTATATTAATAAGTGATACTTTTTAATTTCAGCTACTTTTACATTTTTCGCAATTTGATCGATTATTTTAATAGGTGTGCTACCTCCCTCACAACACCCACCCACATGCAATAATAATGTTATCGTTAATACAACAAAAGTATAATTTAAATCAGTTTATCGTAAATATCAATAATTGAACAAATCTTATTAACGTAAGAAGATAATAATTAACATAAAGTATTTGAATCGGCTAAGATCAAATAATTAGTATGTATTCGAGACGGGTCCAAACTTCTAATGTCAGAACGATCATTCACTTGTGTTTAGCTGTTGAAGATAATTCTCTAGGAGTTAAATTTGAAACTTTAATTACGGGAAGCAATCTAAAGTAATTACAACATTTATAAAGTATCTACCTATTACGGTGTAATAAATAAATGGAAAATAGCCGATAAAAATCCGAAACCAACTGCAAATACAAGAGTATTGGGACTTCGGTTTATTATATAGTTAAAAACATATAATAAAAAAGTTATAAACGGAATGAGGGTTCCGTTTTTAATTTTTTATTTTAGTATTTCTGAAGACCGCCGTGACCGACGAACAGAGAGCGGCCAAAGGCGGAACCAAAGGGTAGAGTTGGAACCCTATTACTAAACAGAATTCCATCTTTACCCTTTGGTTACGGAACACTAAAAATCCTCTCAAATCAATATATAATATCTGGTCTTACTTTTACCCTTGTTTTATTAGGTGCCTAAAGAGTCAGGAAAACCAAACGTAGTTAGTCTTCCTACCTGTTAGCTATTTGGTTAGAGCGTCACATTAATGTCACTTTTGCATACATATTGTCATACAATTCGCTAAGAATTCGTGTCGCTTCACAGAAGTCAAAGTACAAGCAAATTGAATATCATTTATATCAGCTTTTCAATTGATATCTGACATGTCCCAGAGGTCCGGATATTACATACGAGATTACACACCCGAGAAACTTTTCCCACTTGACCCGACGAAACTAATCCTAGCAAAATTGTGGTAGGAGGATAAAACTTATTAAAATCACTCATTACTGTTGGAATTATTTTGTTGGACAGACATCATTAGGATTTTAAACAAATAGGCAGGTTTCAAAATTTTCGATTAATGGTATTCTTTATTCATGTTGATATGGAGTTGGATGCTTGCCGAGTCTCAAAAACTAACAAGTATATAATAAAGTTGTGCTCTCTAATATCTTTAGTGAATCCTTGCTAGTTACTTTTTTATTTTAAAAGAAATTTTAAATTGAATATTGTAAAGAGAATGTATTTTGCCAATTGACAGAATGAAAACAAAGTTTACGCCTTTAACACGCTTAATACAAGTAAAGAAATACCCAGACCCAAAATCCAAAAGTAAAAATCGTAAAAGCGTATCTATCCTCTTACTTATAATTGCTAACTTTGCAGTCTTAACACAAGGAAGGTAAGACTAAACGAAGTTAAGTCACGGAACAACTGAATACTAATAGCTTCGTGGCAACTGTATTTAAGTCTGTGTTTAAAACAATTAGTTTGGAAACAGTGAACCCGGACGAAATGAATACTATATAATTGCAGCTAAACTCACCTAAATAAGAAATTCTTTACCAATTATGTCTACATTGATGGTTAAGGTAATGTTACTGAAGTGTATAAGATGAAAAATGTTTAATAGATTTCACAAGAATTTATTAAACTATTTAAAGAAATTGGCAGTCGAGTATTTGATTTTTATTAGTATGGTTTTGATAATGGTATACTTACTAGCTTTAATTTGATACTCATATTGTCATGATAATAAAAAAAAAACTCCATCCCCCTTTTTACATTTCACATTTTTATAAATTATATGTCTATATATTACTCTGCAAACTAAGGCGATTCTAATATTTTGTCGTATGTCAATATGACATATGAAATATTAAAATTTTCCGATTGGGTTGTAGTGCGTGCCAAAAAAGGGCATACATACATATATATTTGTACATACATACGCTTGAAAAACATTACCCTCTTTCTGACGCAGTCGAGTAAAGTAAGACAGACTCTTTTCCCACACAATTTGACTCTCATGATAGCACATGCAAAAAGACAAGTACAACTTAATTTCATCAATATTTTTTACCTAAATGATAGTCTGTTTATCTAAATGAAATATTATTTTTTTATTCAACATACATTAGTACTGATTATAAAAAATAATTGAACTTCATAATCCGATACAGTAAAAATATTTGTATCATAAATAGCCTACATCATAGCAGTAAATTGCTCCATGAAAGATGTGACATTAATATGCTAATTCTGCGATTCTTCAATAAAATCACAACGATCGGAAACAATAAAACTGAACAACAATTCGTTAACTCTTATTGCTTTCCGTAGATAAAGATAGCTGAAAGAATCCAATAAGCAGCTTACATTTAATTATCCTGGAATAGGCAAACGTTTGGCAGCGCTGTGCGCTTAAAACAATTAAGCGCTGAAACTTCTGGAACAACCGCACTTGCACTGCTGCTCTCTTGTTATGCTATTTTATTTGAATCGAAGTGAATCTGAAATGTAGCGGCTTCTTTATTTGTGTCTTTGTTAATTAAATGCCAGGCGTGTATCTGGTTTTACACAACAGCCACACAGTTGTAATTAAATAAAATGTCATTCTATACGTTTCTCTACAAAGTCTTAATAAATTTACTATTATTATGTTAATTTTTCCTCTATCTTTGTTACCTTTTTAATTTTTCTACCTTACCTATTTAGTCTTATTCGCTTTTTTTTCTTACTGCAACTCTCTCTTTTATTCACTTTAATATCTCATTGTGTATATCATGCTGTCTGTTTATTATTATTTTTATATATCTTTTGTTTCATCTCACTCTTTGTATTTATCACCAGGCATGATATGTTTATCGTGTCTGATGATAAATACAACACGCGATAAAAATGCAATTCATTAAAATAAAACAGTATTCAAAATTAAATTGTTACCAGAAAAATTCCAACTTTATACATTTCATGAATTGAGCATTTAAGAGGATTATGTTAAGATGTTTCATACGATAATCGCTCTATAACACGAGACTGTGTATACGTGAGTTAGGGCTGAAATTTAATCCTCCTGTGGGATTAGACAAACCGTGACATGAATCCAATCCACATTAATATGTCATTCTTTTTTAGGATTGGTAAAAATCGGTTTAAATAAAACAAAAGATAGACATCAACCTAATTCCCAGCTGAGTAAACAAAACGCGTTATAAACTCCCTGATTTAGGTTAAATAAATCCATCTAAATTTTAATTGTTACTACTATGTATTTTGTATCTGGTAAATATTTAGTAAAACATTTCTCGCCTAACATTAACACGATTAGCCTCATTATAAATTTGGTTCTTCTCTATAGAAATATTAGCTATGTTAATCGGAGTTTCAGGACCTATAGACTTGTTATGGATTAATAGAAAAAAACAATTCCTTATAATCGAAATTAATTTTAATCCTCAAAAGCATATCAATTATACAACTTTATTAAAAAAGGAAAACTTCATTTATTCTTCTCAGGTCTGAAGAACTATGTCCATTAATCAGATATATAGGTTCAGCCATTACTTTAATATAACAGCCAATACGTTGGTTGAGGTTAAACAAATTACCCACAACTGTTAATATATTACTGACCTTTCGACCACCTATTTATAAATCGAACATATTTATTTATTGTCGTTTAAATCTTTCAATCTATCTGTCTAGTTTATTTAGTGTTTGCGTTTTTGTCGCTAAGCTTATTTTTTTAACGCAAAAATGACCCTTTTGTATTATTGTTTATATATTATAATAATGTAGAACTCACAATAATGTAAATGTTAATAATGAATAAAAGCGTTATTTGGACGACCCGCGTGGCGGAGAGGTCACCATACCGGTCTGACACGCAGTGGGTCCCGGGTTCGATCCCTGGCTAGACAGACATCTGAATGATGAGTTTAGATTTTTGTTCTGGGTCTGGGTGTTTGTGTATTCGTCTTTGTGTGTCCATGGCACCCACGATAATCCTACTGTGGGACTATGAGTGAAAAAAACGTTTACGTTTATGTTTTATCTTTATTTACGAACTGTCAACGACGAAAACTGTCTTTTTTGGTTTTTCATAAAATTAATGTTCCAACTAACGTGTAGACTTCACTTTGGAGGCAAGGTTTTATGAAAACTTGGGCATGTTTATTTTCCCTAATGAAGTTACACAGACTTATGTGTTTTGTTCATAAGTGCATAATGAACAGCGGGAACATAAGAATTTTTCCTTTCACTCTTATTTATGTCCTGTTATAAGCAAAGTCGTAAGCCAAATTGCACAGATTCGTCAGAAAGGTATGAATGGAACTACAGCCTCAAATCATCGTGTTACGACGCCATAATTAACCCGATCTTGAAATGAATGATACTCCCACAGACGATCCGATGAAAATGTTAAGTGAAAATTCCTTGTGACTCAACTCGGGTTAATAAATATCCTTACGCCAGGATGTATGCGGATGCATGCATGCGTTCGTGGAACCCTTATTTACCATGTAACGTTATCTCATTCTTGAGCCTTTGCATAGTCCATATTGTGAGGTCAGACAAATTGGGAGCAGCCACTGAATATATTACATCCCGCCGCCCATCGGTTTGTTAATCGTTTCCGGTTATTTATGGCCGTTTTAACTGTTTATCTTGGGGTGCGTTAACGTGCATATTACCGTAACTTATCATGTAATCCAATAGTTTTATCACTTAACCGGTTATTGTTGGTTAGCTGAAACTTTGGATATTTTAATTAATGAAAAACTTTATACATTTTACAACGATACAATATTTAGGAAAATATGCCATTAATAAGTAAATTGTGATATTCTATAAAAACTATATTTCCCTTTTGGTTAATTTGAAAAATGGCAAACGCTTTTTTACTTAATAGCATATGCATGTAATATGTTAGAAATATCTTTTATTTATTTAATATTATGGACATTAATTAAATTTGTTTTTACCTGTGTTTGTGTGGCTTACACAAATACCTAACTTCTGCAAAGTTACACATGTAAGCCACACATAGCATGTATAGCTTACATTAGTTCTCAGAAGTTTCTAAGCTACTTACGTATATTGAGACAAGGTGGGTTAGTTCAAGTAAAGTTAGATACGTGTCTAACTTATCTATTATCAAGTTACCTTTCGCGGATTCACATTCATCAAATTTATAATCTAAAACTTTAAAAACTCTTTATAGTGCTATCGGTATAGGTCGCGTATGTAGTTGTTTTTTTTTAATAATACAATCGAACAAAAACGACACTTAATATCGTGTGTTCCTAAATTATATGTAACATTTGAATAACTTGAAAGACAAATTAATCTGGTTCATCAAAATGTAATTAGGATTTGAGTTACGTTCTTGTATGTACATTAGTTGCGCGCCAAATGACAAACTCGTGTATGTAATTTAGAATAATGAAGGATGTGGCCATATTTGAATAGCACTCACCATGAGTATGTAATTAAAATAATTTACTTTAAAACTAACGTTGATCATAGTTATTTACGTTAAATCTATTAACTATTTCTATTAACAGAAATAGCCTAATGAGAATTTGCTTTCAACTAAAAAAATATTAAGTTCAATTCAACATATGTAGGTACGTCAATGGCACGGTTATTTATAATTTACATATTTTTCATATCTAAGGGTTTTATACCCTTTGTTCATGAATGAAATCAAATTTTAATAAAATATTTCACAATATCTGCTAAACTCTCATAATATCAAATATGAAGTACTGTTTTGTCTGCCTTAAGCTTCTATTTATAGAATATAAATGTAACAGCTATATTTCTTTATTTTTGAATGATATCAAAAATTGGCCTGGCGGCGCAACGGCAGCAAAATGGTGAACCGTATTACAATGTTACATCATCATAAACAACGTTAATAAAAGTTATGTGAGTACACAATAGTTTGCAGTAAAGTTCTGTCAGCCAAATATCATTCTTGCGGCAAACTTTTGTGACTTTAATGCCATTTCTTTGCATAAAAAAGGCACATAAATTGCAGGGACAAATTGCGTTCCGCTAGGCGTGATATTAGTGTCACCGCAAAATCAGACTGTCAGCTGAATGTCCGAAAGACTTATTTAGAAAATGTGGAAAAAAGAGATACCTTTACTAAGGATGAAAAATATGAAGAATTGCATATGATTTTTAAGAAAACCCTTATACAAAATATAAGTACAAAGTAGTTAAACGTTTTATTAAGCAAGAAAAAGAAATAGAAAAAAAATCATATTTTCCTTCAGAAATTATTCATAAACGCAGTCAGTCTTTTTTCATTTCATTTGGTCTTGAGTCTTTCAAGTTTAACGAAAAAATCTTATTTAAATATATAGAAAAATAATTTAGGTAAACGTAAACATACTTATATTTTCCATATTACTCTTATCTGTGCATCCGTTTTTATATCGCCACATTCTCGCGGGGTAATATTGACTTTCTTGGGCTATAGTTTTAAAGGGTACTTAAACAGTCCATAAATCAAAGCGATATGTCCGGAAAATGCCCTGTTTCATCGGAGCTTTAGTTCCACTGAAATATTACCAGATTATACTTGGCTGCGTGAAAATTCCGAGTTAAGAACAATACCGCCATTACGATCATTGTAAACATTGAGGCGCGCTGTTTAGACCATCCTTTGGTCTATATTTATTACTTATACTTCATTTCGTATGCCGGTATTATGCCAAGTGCTATATAGGTTTCGAAATGTGTGTATGGATCTAAGTGTGCTGTTTTGCTTATTTTGTGGAAAACCAGCCAAGGACGTGTTGTATGCGCGATTGGAGTTCCAATTTTTATTGTGCAAAATTCTACGACTTTCAGTGTTACATGAAAATTATAGCTACAGGTACAGCTTATATTAAATAAATAAATTAATGATTTAGTTCAGTAAATATATTTTTTTCACAATAAAATAACTGTTATTTAAGTTTATTTCGTTATTGCTAGTTAATCCATGATCAACGATTTGTAATGATTAAGGTAAAAAATACACGTAAGTTAGTAGTTAGTCTATTTTCAGACGCGAGTATTCAAGGTAAGGCAATATTGCACTCTCAAGATAATAAATTGTTCTCTTACCTAACTAGTACATCCCTAGAAGGCAGGTGCTTAGTCCGAAACATGATCGTTGCTATAAATACCCGCTTAACAAGTCCAACCCCTTTTGTTAAGGTGATAAAAATAACCTTTGGTAGTTAGAATTAAGTGTCTTAACACTTACTTTGTGACTACGAGTAATCCAATAAAGCTACGATTTTATACAAAGTTAGAAAAACAATTTTTTAAGTAAAGAATAAAGTATTTAAAAAAAAACTTCAAGTCTTGAAACCTTAAGATTTTTTTTAACTTTACTTTGAACACTTACTTTATTTTTCTTCAAACATTGTTAAATTTTTTTCATGTATTTGCGATTAGCGATTTATAATGTTTCACACCTCACCGAATAACATTTTGTTTTTTACTTTTATAGTATGGAAATAGCAAACGAGCATGCAGCCTACCTGAAGATAAGTGGCTACTGCCGCCCATCGACATCTGTCATCAACCCTAATTAAGACCATAGTTATACTGCTGTTATTAGGCAGAAATAGGTGTGGTGGTGGTGCTTGCGGAGTCGAACCACAAAGAGTTCTACCACCTTGAAAATTCTTGTATTAAAACCACTTACATGATGCGAATAGCATTTCTGAGTTAGTAGGTGTTAAAGGGCATGATCCATGTTGCGAAACAGTCACTTTACTGGTCTAACGCGCTTAGGGTTCCGGGTTCAAATCCTGGTCAGGCAGATCAAGTCAAAGCTTGAACATTTGTGTGTATTTATCTTAGTAAATTCCCACTTAAGTAAAAGTTCTAGAGCAAGCCTATGAGTGAAACATCCTAAATATTAAAATTTCAAATATCTCCGTCGCTAATAATAATTTATTAATAAGTTTGTCCTGCACCATAATAACTTAT
>MOOZ01000153.1:317492-330274 GCA_002930495.1 Cecropterus lyciades
ATGAAAACAAGCCTATCTGGCGTACATTCATGTATGTTTCTGACAGGAAGTCATAAGAATAACAACAAATACCCGACCAAAAATTGTATAACTCGCCTAGAGGAGATTTTACATCAAAAAATAATCTGTGTGTTTGTGTAACAGTCTATGAAACGGTAGCGTTGAAACAGGTGTACCGATTTAAATAGGGTTTTGTTATTTTAAAGAGGATCTAAAGGTTTGAGAACTCATGGTCGGTTGGATACTTAAAACAGCCGTAAACATGAAGGAATATTAAACATTATAAAACCTTTCATAACAGCGGTTTACACTTCTTTGTGGCGCTGACTATGTGATTATCTTATACCTTGCCTCAGGTAAATAAGGTTTAAGTAAGATATGGATACACAAAGTATTTCCTACTAAATTAGTTCGGAGTTTCATTAGCTTCTTAGCCTTTACCAATTAGCGGCGATGCTTTTAAGCAAAAGATGCTATTAATTTTTTATATCATAACTGGTTTTCATCCGCGACTTACGTACATACGCGGTGAATATAAGATTCCTTAAGTAATAAATTTTCAACTATTATTATTTAAAAAAATACCTGTTTTTTTAAACTTTGAAATAGGCGTTCCATTATTTCTATCCAGAAAGACTAATACAAATTAATCCTGTCAAGGGCGTAATATAAAAAATTCATTCTTAGTAGTAACCTATATCACGAATGAAAAGTTGTCCGAATTTCCAAATAAATATAATATAGAATATGTCGTCTTTTTGTCTTATTGTTGAACACGCGTCCCTTTGCACTGTAGAATTAATGGTTAATTGAAAAAAATACACATTTATTTTATGTATTTTGTACGGTCCTCAATATTCTCATATTAGTCTTATATCATTTTACCAGGCACGCATAAAGCTGCAGGAAGTATATTTAAATTCTATTAAATTTATATTTCAATAGGAATATACCGGCTTATATCGTAGAGAACAGGACAGCGTGCGTGAGACCGCAACAAATGGCGGTATCTTGTCTACAAATTGCACTGACCCGCGTCACTCCCATACAGTAATGTACCATATCTACCTAGAAATAGATTTAATGGATCACATTGTGATGTTTTTGGTCTGGAAATAGTAAGCGTGCCTGTCCGTTGCTGAGAGCTACTGCCACTATCATTAGCGATGACCATACATCGTAAGATCTTTGGATGGTAGACGAACCCCTCGTGCACTTTGGATTCACCATCGTTACCCCTGTTTCTGTCATATATTAGCAGTTATGAACGCTGTTGTGCTCTGGGTTGAAGGGTGTTGTAATGTATCCAAACCCGTCCCTCTCGGGAAGTGGCTGGCTAAGGCTCTCTTATGGCCCGCCCCTGATCCTCGAGAAGAACACAGCAGAATTTTTGTCAGTAAAAGTCCAACATCCCTCTCCTACGTTCCCGGACCGAAGGGGATCCATGAGGATTTCTCCACACTAAAAAGAAGTTGTACAACGACGGGTTGATGATTATGTTTTTGTAAATCTGGAAATTCGCGATATGATACCTTCAGTTAAATATGATACTCTACGTTACACTCGAAATCTGAGGCTAAATGCTAATCAGCTCAGAAAATAATTTGACAGAGAATGATAATAAGATTTTTTTATAATACTGAAGTAGCAAATGAGCATACAGACCACCTGTAATAAACCACAGATATTATAAGATTAGAGTCTTAACTGGAGTTGGCTAAAAGGACTAAGTTTGGACGCTTTTGAGGAGTATGTTTCCCTTACCACACCCTTCAGTCCAAACGACAGCAGCGCTTATAACTGCTGTTATAAGACAGAAAAAAAACTTATTATAACAATATTCTAACTAACATTACACTGTATTACCGGAAAGTGTTTAGTAATTCACTTGGTAACAAGTTGGAAGTTCACTTGTCCTCATTTACGAGCATGTACCTACTAGAATACTTCCAATAATTTGCTACACTACGTATGAGTATAACGACTTATCGTGACTCCGTCCAATTAAGTAGAGCTGATCATATCAACAAAATGCCTTAATGAACACGTGTCTGCAAATTATATATACGATCAAAGCAACGAGCTTGGTCATGCGAGAATGTTATTAATAACAATACAATCAAAGTAAAACATTAGTATTTAGCTCGACCTTGTAACTTGTGTGCCGTGTGATGTCTTGGATGGCATCACTCCCTGCTTACTAGGGAAAAGACCAGGATATGGGACACACAAAGACGAATAAACAAACACCCAGACCCAGAACAGAAATCTAAACTCATCATTCAGATGTCTGTCTGGCCGGGGATCGAACCCGGGACCCACTGCGTATCAGATCGGTATGGTGATCGCTGCGCCACGTGGGTCGTCGTCAAACATAATATATTCATATCAAAATTATATATATTGAATGAGTGATAATCACTGAATTAATTTTCGTACCGTGCTAAATATTTCGCAAATTTTAAACGCGTACGTGAATAAATAAGGAGTAATCCTTGCGAAGAATTTTATTAACATCGAAAACATCAACGTATAAATTTTAGTAAATGATAGAATCCACTAATGTGAGGCTTGTCACAGACAATATATTATAAAAACGTTATAAAAGGATGGGTGACCCCTGGTGGTTAGTTTTCATGAGCACACCCGTCATTTGAAATTCCAAATAGAAAGTCATTGACTATCTTTTCTATAGAAAGAAATTGGCAAGATTTCACGCGCAAACAAACCAATGTATTATCATTACATTAATACTTGCGAACTTCGCTGGAATAAAAATAGGGCATATCGAATATCCAGAATTAGAACGCAAATAAATCATTCTGTCTACATTTCGTAAGTGGTGTGGTGTTCTGGTCTGAAGGGTGTGGTAAGGGAGACGAGGCGATCCATCCTAGTCCTCAGGGGTAGCAACGCATGGCTAGCCTTAGGTGAGAGTTTGATCTTATCTAGGGTTTATTACAGACGTCCATGGGCGGCAGTAGCCACTTACCATCAGGTGGGCTGTTTGCTCGTTTGCTACTTCCATACTATAGAAAAAAAAAACATGAGATATAGGTACGTTTGCTGATTCGTCTAAAAAAACTTAAATATGAATTACCTTGCCTAAAGTACGAAACGGCCTGACTGATTTCAGTATCAAAATCGCTCGAGTTGTTTAATTCCGCTTAACACAGGATGCATTAAGAGGAGAAAATTATAATGAGACGGGACTTAGCTTTGAATTTAACTAACTACTCCAAAATCTTTTTTAAGTTCTTATTTAAGAAAGTGCACTGTCCAATTTCGTCGATCGAATAACTGCACGCGGATTACTTGAACTTTGAAGGTCGATTACGTTTGATATGTAATAACTAATGAAGAGTTCCGATCAAATAAATTTTAAGTGATACTAAATTCTCAGGTCATCTAGAACTTAATATTATAGCCATTTGAAAAGACATTACTTAAGTAGGTTACCCATAAACTATTCGAAACAAAGATACTTATCACTAAGATCGGAAGTACTTCAGTTTAATCCGCGAGAAAGGTTTCGGTCGGGTCATCCAAAAGTTGCCAAGCTTGGCCCAAATCAAACGCCATAAATTCCAACGTTATCCTGCCATCAATCATGGATTTATTCTCATTAAAGAACCACATTATTCTTATGTGGTGATAGGCTATGGGTATAAATTTCGTCTTATTATGTTGATCAGCATGATCAATGTTTGAATCCTTGAATGGTTTGAATCCCATCTAAATTTTTAGAAAGCAACGTGTGTATTTTAATTTATATCCCACAGATCGATGGAGTCTTCCAATCCTCAAAGACCAGGACTATGGCCTATATTCTTCTCATTCTGAGACTAGACCCATATCCAGCAGTAAGACTGTAACGAGTTGAAGATGAAAAGAACCACATTACCCTTCCTGCTTATGCAATTCGAAAGGAAGTAACGCTTCGCTGTTAGCATTTTCCTCAAACAGAAAGATAGCATTCCCCGAGGATTTCCTTTATAGTACGGTTTGTTTATCGGGCAATGAAGATTGCCAGACAAAAAGCCAACCCGCTGTATCTACGGCGCACTAGAGAATAATTTTTAAACTCCCGGAAACCAATTTGGTTAAGCTTCGCCGGCAACGGTCAAAGGTGAAATGCGTCCATTGTTCTTACGATTTCAAAGGGTTCTTTTATCAATTGTTTGAAATACTATTATTGCAGCACTGCATAAAATCATTCATGCTAATAAAATTGTTTATACAAAGCTCAGCATAAAATAAAACTTCAAGTTTTTCATTAAAAACATCTGAATAGGTGTTTTTCTTTATTTTCTCCGCATTTTTATTAAATTCAGCATTAAGCAGATTATTCGATATTTGTTTAACTAAAAACTATTTCGAAAAAAAATCTTCCAAATATTTAATCATTAACAACGCTCGCTAATTTGTCTGCATGTACCTGTCAGTTTTTCTTCTCTCTTCATATATATGTATATTGTGATCAGTAACGCTATGCTAAGATACAAAATACATCGGTTTTAAATCTCGTCCCGGCATATGAAAAAATACATTAGTTAATCTTCATGACATAGAGTAGGTGCATAATAATATGTGTCCAATTTAGACAATATCTTATATATAAAATTCTCGTGTCACAATGTTAGTTACATTACTCCTCCGAAACGGTTTTACCGATTTTTACCAAATTTTATATGCATATTCAGTAGGTCTGAAAATCGGCTACTATCTATTTCTCATACCCCAAGTGATAAAGGTTGTTCACCCTTAACATTTTTTTTTTTAATTTTTGGACATTTGTTTTTGTTTTTTATTTTTATATAATGTGGCATTAAAAATACATACAAGCCTAATTTTTTACCCTTTTATCACCAACCCCTATTTTTTAAAAGTCATTTTAGTAATTTAATCATTTTTGTCGCAAAACAATGTTTGCCGGGTCTGCTAGTTTTTTATAATATTGATTAAATTAGATACGTATAAAACGTATAAACCGAAATAAACGTTAAAGTAGGCGTATAACTGATTCACATACGTCAAGTTTAAGATATACCTAATCCAATTTCAGCCGTACCTCCCACAAACGCGCCATACCCGACATGTGACACTAAAAAATACCAGCATTAGAAACCCCGTATAATTTAAATGGTTCCTTTTATTTGATTCCCACCCCACTTAAAATTCCTCGACACACGCAACCCGCCCCCAGATGAAGCACGCACGAATCCAACATTCGGAATTAAGGGGCCTATATACGGAATCTTACAGAGCAGGCCCTTCAAATATTTTAGTGGACTAGATTTTTCCCGCGGCTATGCTTCGATCATCTACCGTTAAAGTATGTGTGTGTTAAATTTCAGCCAAGTCGGATCAGTACTTTTTACGTGAAAGAATAACAAACATACATACATCCTCATTAGCTTTTATAATATTAGAGAATAGGGAATAACTTGCTCGCATATGCCTATCTGAAATCGTCACTACTAAAATAATAACTTCAATTGAACTTCAATTTCACTACAAAAGCCTTAAGAACAAAAATTTCTTGATGTCATAAAAACCAGGTATGAAATAACTTTTTTATTATGTAATCCTTCATGGTATATTTCCCCGTATTTCATTCAAACATCCGAATTCGGACGAATGCACGCGACGTGAATCTTGCATAGGAGCCTTAAGGCTCAAGTAACACACGGATAATAAATCTCTACGAAGCTAAACCAAACAGAGTCTTCGAAAGAAATAGAGTATCACGTACAGAGGTATTTTATAAACTGCGAAGCGTTTACATTCATTCAATGGTTCACTGTAGGCTTTTCTATAAAAAAACTAGAATTGCAACCAAAAAATGGTTTATACGTGTATAGTATAAAACGCACTAGAAAATAAATATACCAAAAATATAATATATAGTTCTTTCTTGAACCATGCTTCGAATATACAGTACTTAATACGTTATGCAATAGAGGTGAGGGCCACGTGAAAGAAGAAACTTTATTTGCATTTTATACTAATAGACATTTTTCAGTATTAATGTTCCCAGGTTTCCTTACGACTTTGTATTAATTAAGTAATCGATGCACGCAAGCTTAATATTAGTGCATTAATTAACTACACAGAAAATAAAGTAATTCGATTCAGTATAATGGCGTTTTTATAAATCTTGTAGCGGATGGTAACCAATATGATAGTTAGAAGACAATCAGAAGAATCACAAAATACATTTTCACATAATATTTTCATATATTTTTGTATGGAGATGGTTTTTATTTCAACCTCGGGTTGATTATAACCTATCCTATCCTAGAACCACGATTTGATACGTTATTGCGACTTAGGTAAAAATTTCCGACGAATCCATGAAATTTCGCCTGCGATCTTCCGTATCACGGGACATACAAGTGTGAAAACAACGTTCTGATATGCCCTAAACTTCCACACAATCTACTTCTGAATAACGAATATTATACAAACCTAAATAGAATCTGTACCAAATAAGTGCCCTAAAAGTAAAAGTGTCTCACGTAATAGAGTCCCTACGGATAAGGATAAGCCAACAGCCGACAGGGACTTCCAAGGGATTTAGGATCAAAATTGTTTCTTACGCTTAAGTTTGATATGCATGCCGTGGAATGAGCACCAGGACTTAAGATATCTTTTACCGGGATTATAACAGATATCTTTTACTGAAATTATACTCGTAATAAACCAGAAAGATTCCGATAGAAGTATAATAATTAATTTTATATATATATATATATATTTCATTTTGATACACCCAAAATTTCAAATTGTCACTATATTATGAAAAAATTAAACCTGTTATATCTTTTATTTGTTTCATATTTGTTTCCTGTTATTTCTTTCGGCGGAAATAAAAGATATCATAATAGTTGCTGCAGCATAGTTTCACGTATGACTTCTGGACATAAATAATATACGTATGGTATTGTGTGTGCGAGGTTCAAGCAAACACACAACTCAAGTTAAGCTCAATACCAAATACCTGTAATTTACATTCTAATTAGTTCAACGATGCGGTAATCCCACTTGTATTAAAATGCACTGCGTTTAGGTAAAATAGTTAAGCAGGCTGGAATTGTTAGTAGTTTTAGTGGTAGAAATTACCTCTAAATTATCATAATTACCTATTATCAATGTTCCACACAACACGATCAGTTTTGGTTGGTAACAAACAACTTGTCGTTTATTTGCAGCTTATTAGAACTTCATCAAACGCCATCAAAGGTGTCTATCAATTTAAAAGCGAGATTTCGATAAATCCATCCATTAATTAAGATTT
Source organism: Cecropterus lyciades (assembly GCA_002930495.1). Classification (NCBI taxonomy): domain Eukaryota; kingdom Metazoa; phylum Arthropoda; class Insecta; order Lepidoptera; family Hesperiidae; genus Cecropterus; species Cecropterus lyciades. The sequence continues at coordinate 324,793 of MOOZ01000153.1, forward strand.
TCACTAGTTTTTGGCTGTGTTTGTTGGTGATAACAGTAACTATAGATTAGTAACTTTGGAAAACGCTTCTATTGATCTTTTGAATTCAATTCATAGTCCTTTCCTACAATAGGGAACATTGGAAAAGAAGAGATTTCGAAATTGGGACCATTAGTACATGGCTGGAGTACATACAATTTTTTAGAGGTGGAAAAAGTATTTGGTCTTGGACTGTAATTATAGTGTAACAGTACTGTCTCAAATAGAAGCAATGTTTGCTTTACTGTTTTCCAGTACGATGAAGGCTTATTTCAGGAGTTCCAATTTAGTCCAAAGGCTTATCAACTCTTTACATATTTGCAGTAGGCTGACCACTTTACTTAACAATACTGATTTACAAAACGAACAAAATAAAAGCGTGCTTATTATTACATACGGACGAGGCGACGAGACGGACTCTAGTTTGGACGGTAAACGAAGCGAGGAGCGAGTTCTGACAGATGGCGGCACCGTCGCGATGACGCGTGAACGGTGCTCGGTTTCCATAGCAATTACAATTCGTTGGTTGGCTCGCTGTGGTTTATATTGTGCTAAACTAAATTGTTAACGTATTGAAAGGGTTGTAGAGTATTTTCTGTATTCGATTACCCTCGTGATGTGAACGCTCACGTGATGTTCGAAGAGGGAGCTAATAATTCTGACAATCCGACATATCCGACATATAATTAAATATAATTTAAGTAGTAAACAAGTATGACAAGGAGTCACAAGTATAAATATATGTAAGCAACTTCATTTAAAATTCATTCATTAAAATTCATTTTAAAGCATTCTATTAAATCATATTCATTCTACCACCTTGAAAAATATCGAAAAACATGTTCCTGACAATTATTGAGTTTATTTTTAAATAACTAAGAAATATTAAAACCAATTACAATTTCAATAAATTTGTTATTACATGCATATTAAAATCGTGACTGTACGGACAAGGAGGCGATTCATCTACTGCGCTCTCATGGTCAAATAAACCAAAGCGGTTTAAGTATTTAAATTGACTTGGTGCATTGAGAACCTGTATGCAGCCTGCCGCCCTTGACATATGCTTTAACAACCTGAGAATTGCTTCTCCAAGACCACCATGTACATATACTATTCTACTAAATATACTATATTGTTAAATGATTATATCTCAAGCTGTTTTAATACAGACAATTTAATGTATGCAACGTTGAATAACCCTGGTAACGAACTGTGTTCAACACAGTTAACGCCTAATTCAAAAAAGTATAGACATTTTTTTATATTTTTTATTAACAACCTCTAATTCAAAAAGTAGACATTTTTTTTAATTTTTAAATTTAAGCTTCATCTAGGTCCGTTTATATTTTCGCCTTAAAGTCGGAAGCAAACAGCTCTACATTTTGATTTAGTACAAATTAAATAAATCTATGTATATACCTAGTACTGATAAAAATAAAACTGGGTTTTTATTTTCAATTTTTTTTTAATAATCTTAGAAAATATTAGGTACGCCCATTCATTTTGTTAATATTTGTATTTTAACGAGTGTGTATTTACATTTTAACAAGTTTTTAAAGCCGTTATGTTAAAAATCAGCCTTTAATCGTATAGTGTTAGCAGTAAAATAGCAGTACAACTGACATAATACTTAACAGCTCAGCCGACACACATTCCCATGTAACTACGCTCCATCAAATATGCATAAGGCCGTCTGCTCCACTTAAGAAAAATGTTCGCTCCTACTGGCAACGGCGCAATAATCTGCGATTTATGCACTAAGTAGCGGAATAAGCGCTAGCTGTTAAATTAAGTTATAGCTTTCTTTTTTGCTGTCAACGAAATTACTGATACCCGTGTAGTAATAGTATCCGATCACATAATTGGTTTCGCTAAAAGAATACTAAGAGTAATAGCCGAATGGTTGCAACTCGGCCTCTCAATCGATCCGAGGTTCGAACCCCAGGCACGCACTGCTGATTTAACTTAAATTATGTAAAATATCGTGAGGAAACCTACATACCTGGGAGTTGTTTCAAAAAAGTTCTTAAAGGTGTGTGGCGTCTACCAATTCGAACTTGGGCAACGCAGTGGGCTATGGCCCAAAACTCTCTTTCTGAGTGTAGACCCGTTGGCTACCCAGCAGTGGGAAATAATGGATTGACGACGATGTAAAAGTTGATCAATTATTTTAGTGAGGTAATAAACCTCCAAGAGATTAACCCGAAAAACCTTTTGGGGTTCTAGAAATCAAACCTATTTTTGCCTTCTAACAAGGGCGGCTGCATTATATTTGAAGGGACGTTCCAACTTTGTTCTCAGAGGTAGCATCGGTGGCCGATTTTTGGTTTTTCTAATGTTTTCTCTGCTTAGTTACAAAACCTGTTTTGCGGTTTCACCTGTCTTCTGGTGTAAGAAATTCATTATAACAATATATTATATAATTATATAGTACGTTCGTTAGTTTTTAATTTCTTGTGCGGAACCCTAATAACATTTTATAAAATAGAAGTAGCCTAAGTTACGCCCTATTTATCAGCTACCTTAGAAACCGCGCGCGTTCTACGCGCACGCAGCCAACGTCACTGCCGCTAAAATTGTATAAGATCAAAAATTTTGGCTATGTTTAACTAAGTAAACACACATTTTTTTAACGCGGCTATAAACGCGGGGCTCAGCTAGTAGTAAATAAATATGTACCCTTATTAAGATATTTTTAGATTTATTATGATGTTTGAAGTGATTTCGAAGTTATAATGAACTTTGTATTGGATTCTGGCTCAATCATATCGTTACTTTTACCTTTGAATTTTTTCCCGTTCCCAAATCTAATAAACGAATAAAAAGTTCACATGATGTACGTCAATAAGATTCCTTCTATAATAAATATTAATATAAGCAAATATTAACACTGAGATTTTTATGTAATTTAGTTCTAAGTAAACTTAAACGTAAAGTAAAAAAAAAAAAAAACGCTTTCCACNNNNACCCAGACCCAGAACAGAAATCTAAACTCATCATTCAGATGTCTGTCTGGCCGGGGATCGAACCCGGAACCAACTGCGTGTCAGACCGGTATGGTGACCGCTCAGCCACGCGGGTCGTCGTGCGAGTACAAGTATAAACTTATACTTGTAAACTTCCGAAGTTTACAAGGTAACACAACTCGTTATTTGAGTACGATTGTAACACACACATTTTTATACCGCAATAGCAATGTTTCTTGAAATGGTATTCATGATATAAGATTCAAGTAGAAATATGCAGTCCAATGCTATCCATGGACATCTCTGACCGTTTACATATGTTGCCACTCCTAAGGATTACAATTACCACATAAGTCTTATGTATTTACATAACAGCCGACATCCATACTCTTTCACCGAAACTCAATACTTGCACTAGAAATAGAAATAGGTGGTACCTCACCGGTAGGAACATACTAGTTCTAGACCTTTCAAATCCTGGTTTACTTTCAATGATAATCAATACATACAAGAGTATTCAAAACACTATACGGGAATAAAACTCTATAGGCAACAACATAAGTAGCAACGATAAAAGTGGCTGATTAACATGATGACTCCTACTGCTATCGTACAAAATATGTAATATATAAAAAACGTAATAAAAAAAACGTGTTTTTCCTTCATTTCTTATCGGGTATTTTTTCTCTTAAATTACATTCTCATCATCTTCTTTTAAAAATTATATTTATTAGTATGGCGTTTAGTAGGTACTCATGTATACATATGTACAATAGCTATTTTAATAGCAAAATGCTGAGTGTATTCCCATTAAAAAAAATGTTTGTATATCAGACCTTACATGTTTACTTCGTCCTTACTGTAAGAGTATTAAATAAAATCATATCGCGAGGAAAATATGCATTTAAAAGCTGTACCATAGTTCACTCACCGTCCCGCAGACGTATAGAACGGTGAGTAATCCTCTTTCAAGCAATTCATAAAAGTAGAAAAATACGATTTAACCCTATAGAAAAATACTCTAGAGTGTAGAGCATAGAAAAACAAATAATTCTTCGTGGTAGTATTTTTTACTTTTATTTGATATAAGACCAGCTAATGTTTCTGATTTCGTTTAGTAACAGGCTTCGATGTATTTTATTATAAACGTAAAACGTCTGACTCGTCTTCAAAGAACGAAAATGCTCATTCTTTTTAATACCACCAGATATAACCAAAGTACCATGTTCATTAGTCAATAATTTGAAAAAGACATACGATAAAGCATTCGACTGATGATGTGAGGTCTTATGTAGATCCGTGACCAACTCAACCTCAAAGAAAGAGAAGTCCCCTCTGACGTCGGTCGGACCAACACGTTCGTATGTGACTGAGCTGGAATGCCTCATGTTAATATTCTTGCCACACATTTACACTAGCAAATTGCGCAATAAATATGAAATACCATCACTGCAATACTAAGAGCCGACACGCTTCGTAGTAAAGTAATGACGTAGTAAGTAATGAAAATTTCAACGCTCATAACTCGTTAACGCAGCACGTTGTACAAGAATGACGCTCGTAATTTCGCTTTTCACGTGTCGACGAGAAGTCACGTCAAAAGAAGTCGTCGGGGCGAAGATGGGTTCTTTAATGCATATAACGACTTGCAATTTCAAACTTCTTGCCATCGGCAGAAGTAAAATCAGCAATTTGCTAAATTGCAGTAGCGTGAGGGTCGTTGGTAATTGCGCCCTCTTGCCAATATTGAGGAAAGCGATAAATAAATACAAACGAATTTCTCTTAGCGACTGAACGATGATCCTTGACAGCGCTTAGTTAGAAATGGTTGGAATTAAAACGAGATGCAAAGGTGAAATTTGTTTACAGCGCACCGAGCAAGAAAATTATGAATTAGAAAGTAAAGAAAATTTTTCAAAGTAGTAAAGCTTCAGTGAGTTTTCATGAAGTCTTTACTTTTCTCTAAGAGTACAGTTTTTTCGTATACTATAAACTTTGCGGCAATTAGCAAAATGTATTTTTAAATGATCTCAGATTTTTAGTGCCATTTCTGAAAAGCTTAAGTTAATTTCAGTGACAATATCACTTCAATTAGTCTAAACGCTTTCAGCTTTTCCCCTAGCCAAGCCGTCTTTCTATTAAATTAAACGGTATAATCCGTAGCCATTGGAGTACATTATTTTATAAATATAAAATAACCAAGTAATTGCTCCTTTTTAAAATGAATATAGTGGAAAATGATAACGTATAACGTAATAGAGAGAAATGCGTTTTTCGTTATGGTTACGAAAATATGATTGGCCAATATTGACCATTGTATTATAGTTTGTATTGTAATTATGAAAAGATCTTGTAATATCTTGTATATAATACAAAAACTGCAATTTAAATGCAATCATATAGCACTTATTAACCAAATTTATAAAAGAAGTTCTCAAGTTGAAACGCTATATTTTCACACATGTTTTTTTTTTTTTTTTATAGTATGGAAGTAG